>CM042431.1:1755000-1772500 GCA_023631565.1 Gymnocephalus cernua
GTAGATGGCAAATTTTACAACAAGAGCAAATTAATATAAAAGCAGTTTATTGATTCACCTTTGGTTACATATCTGACCCAGGCACATCTGTGCAGAAACAGAATGTAATAGAGCTATTACTGCACAGAACCACACGTGGCAATAACAGTAACCAGTAACTGACGGTATTTATTGTCAGTTTTATGTTTAAGGGTTGACAGAGAAATATTTTCAGGAGAGCACTTCCCTACTTGTGACTGTCAATAGCCAGATGTTCTGAAGAACTACTAGCGTGGTCCTGCCCAACCGGTGCTGCGCTTGTGCAACTCTCACGGGATGAGAAGGAAGCAAGATGGCTTACTCGCTACTTCCATACATGCATATATTGTCATATTAGATTTATGTTGAAACTTGACTGTTCACCACTAAATGGTGTCACAATTGACCAGAGTACAGTAAACTAATAAGAGTTCCTTTCTACAAATCAGTATCTCTCTCATCACTCACAGCTGCTTGACAGCCATTATAAAGACAATTCAATTCCATTCAGACATGCCCACTGCAGTCTTACCTGCCACGTTCACATTCACTGGATTTAAATCATGACTCACAACTACCCAGCAGCACTCTGGGCAGCCATCCATATAGGCTCAGAGCAGGCATGGAGCTCAGAAAAACAATCTGTGTCTGTATGTGTTCTTGTGCACACGCCCTTCGCCTGTGTGTACTTCTGCATGAATGTGTGAATGTGTGCAGAGCTGCTGCTGTGTTTGCTCTGTGTAATCCAGAACAGCCAGTTAGTAGTAGTTGTAGTAGTAGTAGTAGTAGTAGTTTTGACAGTTCAGGGAATAGTGGACCCAAATGCAGAGGCAGGCAGGCAGGTAGGCGAAGGTTGAACTCAGGGATTTATTAAACAAAAGCAGGGTGCAAGCACCAGAGGAATCTGAGAGGAAGCAGACAAAAACAACAAGGAATCCAAACTGGAGCAGGGAAAAACTAAAGTCCAAAATGATGAAAAACCTACAGGGAAAAACACACAGGAACAAAGACACTGCAGGGAAGATATAAGACACTGAACACACTGGAACAAAACTGACAGGAGCAAACACAAAACGATCTGACGAGAGACAAAGGAAACACAGAGGCTAAATAATCTAGGTAATGAGCAAACACAGGACAGGTGACACCAGGGAACAGGTGGAGCACATCAGACAATCACACAGGCGGGGAAGCACAGGATGCAAAACTAGACATTACAAGACAGAAAACAGATATCAAAATAAAACAGGAAACAGAAATACACAATCCAGAAAACACAAAATGGGATAAACCCACACAACAAGGAACAGGAACATATAGAATAAATATACAAAACAGGAAACAGACAGAATATGAAAACAGGCAACAGAAACAAATACAAAACAAGACAGAAAATAACACAATGACAAAGAGACAAGACATAACCAAAGTACCAGGGGGAAACAGAAAATACAAAGCAAAATACCAAAACTATAACAAGTAGTAGTAGTATCAATGCCTCAGAATGATGGGTGTCTGTGCAGCACCAGTCTGTTCAATATTACATGGCAGGACACTGACTGGTATAAAGTAAAAGACATAATTCATTTGCATGTTATCACACTGTTAATAGAGCAGAGACTTGTATCACCAGGGTGAAACCTGTATACCAGCTGTATGTAATCACGTAGTCTAACGACAGGGTTGCCAGAAGAACAGCAGATGTGGAGAGAAACAAGCACAAACATGAGTCTCTATAAACATTATATACTTTCTCTTACCCTTCTGACCTCTTCATCCGTCCTCATCTTTCTCCGACCATTTTCAATTTCATGCGTCTCTGTCCTACTGAACTCTGACCTTTGTCCCCTCCCCACCCACGTACGCACACACACACACACACACACACACACACACACACACACACACACACACACACACACACACACACACACACACACACACACACACACACACACAGAGAAAACACTCAACAAGCATGGAGAAGGCAGTCAGACACAATGAGTTTTCACTCTCGTTACATTAAGTCATCAATACTTGACCCGGGCATTAAGCTGCACATTATCTACACACACAAGTACAAATACACACACACACACACACACACACACACACACACACACACACACACACACACACACACACACACACACACACACACACACACACACACACACACACACACACACACACACACACACACACACACACACACACACACTATGCCAGCCGTAACAGCCACACCCAGCTATACATCTGGACTCTGCTCTCTGGCTGTGGCAGCAGACAGAGCAGTATGGATTGTACGGCATTGATTTGCTCTACATTTGTTACAGCTAACAGCTCCGTGCTGATCCACTGTCAAAACACAATCACATAAGAAGAATTTCACTCACAGCCAGGTCATTAAAATGTATTTTATATCCATTTGTCACATGGCCTACCGTGTACATTCACAAACCACTTTCCCTATTTTACCAACTCGGTTGACGTTTCTGATGACCGAGGACTTTAATTATGTTTGGCTTAATGCCCAAACAGCCACAAATCAGAGAAACCTACCATCATGTGGCCTAAATTAGAAGACTAACTGCCTCTGGTCATTTACCAGCATGCTTCCAGTAGCAAGGTCATAGAAATATTTGTTGATGTCAGATGAAAGTCCTTTAGATCAGCTTTGCCACAGTTAAAAAGCACAGTGGGAAATTCACATTAACAACCAGGCCTGTTTTCTAACTCCACAACAGGGTGCGAATGCTGAACTTTTTAAGTGAAAATGAGTTACCACATGTACTGCACTGAGAGGGGAAATGTGTATATGCTAAAGCCAAACCAGCAAGGAAAGTGGTTGTCTTTGAACTCAAATTAGAAAGGGCAGACAGACCAAGACGAAGGAGAAGAAGAAGAAGAAGAAGAAGAAGAAGAAGAAGAAGAAGAAGAAGAAGAAGAAGAAGAAGAAGAAGAAGAAGAAGAAGAAGAGGTAATTTTACGCCCAGTTTACGGCCTCTTGTCTGCTTACGGCTCACGGTCAGCTCTGTGTGTTGCTGTGGTTGCTGTACACAAACCAACCAGCCGACAGTTTGCAGGGCTGCAGACCCGATAAAAAGGAGAAACACGGCTACTATTAAACATCACCAAAGACTCGGATATCAACAGGTTTTTGGATATGAGCACACATCGCTACGCCGATCTTTTCAAGAAGCTGGTTGAAGGAATGAAAGAGGGACGCTGTGTTCACACGCTCCAACAAGTCCTCCGCGCAGATGAACTTTGAAAAAATCGTATTTTGCACGGCTACATATAAACAGGAATATTAGTGGAATATTCACTTTCATTAGCCGTGTAAACAGCTTAGTCCGAATATCATTTTTTTTTGGAATAAGGGCAAAAACTGGAATATGTGCATGTAAATGTAATCACTGTTAAATACAGTAGAACGGTAATATACGTTGTGTTAAGGAGTCATTGTCAAGCGACCTAGTCTGTCGTTGAGGTACAGTATGACGATGTGCTGTCTGATATGTTGTTTTTGAGTTATCACATTTTTACATGGTAAGTGCAAAGTTAGCAAGACCTAAAATTAGAGTGCCCACAATTATGAGAGTAAGACCCAATTTGTGAAACACTGGTATTTTCCTTTACCTCAATGTATTTCTATCATGTTTGCACGTCCCAAGGTCTACAATGACTCAGCACGTCTTCTTTTTTTGCTTTGACCTTTTGCAGTTTCTTCACAAAGATGTGATTGAACAGTAATGTCGAGCGCCCCTCTGATGTAACAGGGCAAACACAGACCTGCTGACTGTCCCCTAACATGCTGCTGAAGTAAGAAACTAGAGCAACGGTGCAGTATTTCTATTCTCAAAGCGTCTTAAACCAGTGCATGGGTCACTGAGTGGGAGTATTGCCTTTTCACTTCTTCCACAACACTTCTTTAAACAGGAATAGAGAAATTCTATTTTTAAAAGCAGAATCAAAGCATAGGTTAACCTCACTTCTTTAAGCCTTTAGGTAGGAATCTATAAACCAACAACATCGCCTTAGGGGCATATCAAGAGGATAACTGCTAATGTGTGAGGCAAAGACATGATACTGTATGACCCTACATTGGAAATATAAACTAACCTTCGAAGATGGAGACATATTACTGTATATTAGCTGGTGTAGTTCCTCTCAGTTTAACGGAGCGTGTTAGCTCATGGTTTTGAATTACGGCCTTAACCTTTACTGTTTTGTCTGCAGCATTGTTGCCGGTAACATCTAACAGCTGTTTTCAGTGATTAACCCACTGTACACTACCTGCCCTAACCCGACTCCGCCAGATGGATCGCTTCGCATTTGCTCAGCATATCCATCTGGGAACTTTCCGTTGGAGAACGTTTGGGAAGGGGCGAAAATACTGGTTATCTGATTGGATAAACCATCCGTCTATCACCAGCTATGTTGGTGATAGACGGACCAAATCAACCAATCAGATCAACGAAGTGTATGACGTACCAACAGAGCAACGACGACGCCAGGCTCCCCCTGCTGCTGCAGGCAAAGCACAGCTCGTTAGCTCAGCAAGCAACATGTCGGTAAAGGATATTTGCCGTTTGTGTAACGAGAATTTAGGAATAAAAGGCCCCGTTTCAGGTTCCCGGTCCATATTCCAGAAGAAGGATCCAAGAGGAAACAGCATTAGCGAGGGGCTAACAGAATCAGGGCTACCGCTGTCTGAACATGAGTCTAGATCAGGTCAGATGTGCACGTGTTGCTTCCGCTTGCTGAGCCTCGTGAGACCGCCCTGATCTCGCCAGCTCCTCGTTGCATCACACCTAAACCCGCCTCAAAACCAACGCTGATTGGCCCGTTCGTTTGGCGAACGGCTCCAAATTTTCAGACACGGCTCCAATTTTCTCTGCCTCAAGATGCCAGACTGATCTGCGAGCAGAAAACTGGAGCTCGCCAGATCAGGATGGTCTCACGAGGCTATACCTGCCCAGCACCAAACAGCAGACAGCTGCTGCTATGTTAGAGCACGAGTAGAGCATTAAACAACTGAAGTTGGTGAAGACCAAAGCAGAACCAAAACGAGAATATTAAACTTACATTTACCAAAAACACGACTTGAATGAATGTTGCTTTGTGTCTGCAGGACGTGTCAATTGGCAACAACTTTATAACGTCATAACAACTTCATGTGATGATAATGCAAATGTTGTGTTTACCGCGTGTTGAATTGCATTCAAGCATGTTAAAGAATGCATTCATTCTGCGTTTTACAGTCAAACAGCTAAACTAAAACCAAGGTTACATTCTACCCTTCTACCCCAGAAGTAGAATCATACAATTAAAGAGACTTTGAGCCCACACTGTGTAATCTTGATGAGTAATTGCGATTGGACCATTGCTCTGACCTCAGTGATGCTGTGGCTGGCCCTGCTGAATCATGGAGACGGATAGAAAGGCCATTCCAGTTTAAATTGTATGTGCACCGTTGCCATGGTGCAGACTAACCTTCGTATGAACCGACTTGCAGCAAGTCA
The DNA here is from genome assembly GCA_023631565.1 of Gymnocephalus cernua. NCBI lineage: Eukaryota > Metazoa > Chordata > Actinopteri > Perciformes > Percidae > Gymnocephalus > Gymnocephalus cernua. Next base: position 1,760,547 of record CM042431.1, read on the forward strand.
CAGAGGCCAAACGAGCAGTGGAGTAGGAACCTTATGAGGCATAGAGAGCCAGCCAGCTGCTAAATGAATCAAATGTATTTAGTTAGGCTCGTTTTCTGTGACCAGTGTGGCATGGGGACATGGCAGATTTGGCAAGCTAGCCAACTAGCCAGTCGTCCGCTGGGACCGTGCAGTGGGCTGGTTCTACCACAGGCAGGTGTTTTCAACTGCAACTCCGCTATCGCTCTGCAAAAGCTAACTAGGAGTCAACTTTGGGGAACGGGTAGAGCGGTGAAAATCCTGGCACTGTGGCCACTGTCAGCAGACCTCACTTATATCGCTGTTACCATAGGGAGTAGATTTGACAGTATTTAAACTGCCTGTGAAAACCCAGGGTAACGGTCCGCTGACCCGATGCCGCTGGGTCTAACCGTCGGTGCTGCTCACACCCCGCTGCTCCAGAGAACGTCTGCCGATCTTCACCCAGCGAGCTGCGGCACACTGACGCACGTTGTCACCATTACAACTAACAACAATCAGCATTTTCAACAGTTCAATGGCCTTTCTTTCAATTTTGAATTTAGTTTGAATCACTCATGGTGCACTGTATGGGCCTGAGTTTGTGAAGTTCGCAAGTTCTCTCCATGTTCCCATGGGTATGTCTCCACCCCAAAAGACACAGTACATGCATGCTATGTTTTAGGATGCCCATGCCGCGGGGACCGCCCATCCCTTTGGTCCTACAGCCCACTAGTCCGATGTACCGCTAGTGGCAAAATTACAAATCCTACTATAGCTATGCCAAGACCCGCCCTACGAAGAAGCTCAATTGGTTGGGGTTTGGCATTTGACCTCGAGTGGTTAAGGTTAGGCTAGCCAATTGGTCAGGGGGGATAGGACCTGAACTAATGGGGTTACTGAAGGGCGGGTCTTGGCGTGGCCATAGTGGGAATATCACTGGTGGACGTCGGACTAGTAGGCTGTAGGACCAAAGGGAGTTTTTCGGGTTACTGAGAGGTCGGAAACAATGGAGCATTAGAGAAATGACATGGCACCCCTGGAGCAAGGCCCTGGTCTCAGAACTGGAGGACACATGCTGTTACTGCTTGTCCTGTCTCTCCCTTGACAACCAAAGCCTTTTCCTGATCTAATTATTATTTATCATACTTGTGACAACCCTTCCTGCCTTGTGCATAATGTATGCTTCATACCTCAGTTATACCGGTCTGCAGGAGTCTTTTCTGTCACATCTGGAGGGGAGTCACTTTCCTTCCTCAATGAAGCATTAGCAAATATGTCCATCCTTCTGGACAGCACCCTAAAGCTATCAGCTCAGAGCGAACTCTCGGTCCTCAATACTGCCCAGTGGGTTTTTGGAATTTTAGGCACAATACAAAAAACAATCTTCATGGTAACTGTTTTTGTCTTCATCATCATAAAACCCCCCTAACCCACACAAATATGGACACACTTGGACACACAGGTATGGGGACTTTTTCACCTTGTCAAACATTATGGTGATGGAAAGAACAAATGGAAAATGAGGGATTGAAAGGAAATCATAACAAGTAAATGGAGAAGGAAGACAGAAGCAAATGACTGCTGGCTGGATGACGCTGTCACCAGTGTGGTGTATGTTGCTATGGAAACAGCCCAAAGTTCAAGCCATGACAAACACAGGTAAGTGCTTGGGTGTGTGAGAGAGAGACAGAGACAGAGAGAGAGAGAAAGAAAGAGAGAAACAGCCTGAAAATTGTATCTTCATGCAGTATTAAACATTTCGAAATGATTGTTTTTTTATTTAAAAGATTAAACTTTAATGTTTCTTGTGTGAAAACAGCGTAGAAATGTTGATGCAATAAAGCATGGATCAAAGACATCACGGAAACATCTGAGAAAGGAATGTAGAACGTGACAGTATGGAAAATGCATAAAGCCCTTGAGTTGTATGTGAACCAGCACTACTGGAGATATGAAAAGATCTACACCTGCTGTAGTAATATCTAATGTATTTTAAATAATATATAAATCACCAGAATGCTGCAGATTTCAGCCTTGTCTTAAATTCATAATGGTGACATGGCAGTTACAAGGCTATATTGAATATTACAGGTTGTTGGCTGGCTGAGCAGCAGATTAATGGTTGGTATTGTCTCGTTACTTCGGTGGAGTAGCCAGACCATGCTGTGTATGCCATAGCGCAAGACTAATGTGTATATGTCCGCCTCCTAAATTAAAAGGCTGAGACCTATGAGAGGTTGAGTGGGGGGTTGTTGTTCAATTAAATTAAAGCCACTAAGTTATTTCATCAATAGAAGAAAATATGAACTAAAGCTGATGCATTCAAGATGAAGTACACACTCAGTACTTTTACTTTCTTTGCCTAGATCTTTGTTCAACTGCTGGCCGCTTGATCAGACTGACGGGGGCTTTAAGTCAAAATGGATCCCATGACTAAAGGCTCAGAAGTATGTGATGTTTTCTACTGTAGTAAAATGACACCAGATCTGTTCCAAAGCGTCTCTTTTGCTTCCGTTGGATGCAACAGAATCGTTGCAACTTCATCAGTGCCACCAGCTGCACTGACTGCATCTGTAACTCTGCATTTTGAATCTACTCAGCTATACAAACACTTTGAATTCACCACATGGGAGGCTGAGAACAGAAAGAGACTGAGGAGGAAGATGAAAATCAGGTTAACGCGCAGCACCGAGCCGCAGCCTACCCTGCCTCGATGTCATCTTTAACCTCAGCACCTCACTAATTACCGTACAGGGCTGCCTCTCATCCTCCCCTCTCACCCTAACGCACATTGATTTAGGTCAGAACATGGCCTGTAGTCCATGCAGGTAATGAGAGACCATGTGCGCAGCTCCAGATGGATACTGTGTGGTCCTCCCATGTAGGCTGCTCGTTTGTTTGAGTTTCCTCCCCCTGTTATCAGTGTGTGGTCATGAATTTCTCAAGCCATATACTTCAACTACATCAACTGCATCTGGCACACACACCACTCCACCCAAAGCACCTCTTTCTGGCCTCGCACAAGAAGTAGATTAGGGCCTATGTGGCAGACAGAGCGGCAACACAACCACAGCGTTGTTACGTTGCTAAATATACATACAAGAACTGCAAAGGAATAGAGCAATCAGTCAATATAGTCAATATTCTGAATGATGGGGGTGTCTATGGGGCTGCACGATATGAGGAATAAATGTGATATGCGGTAATGTAGTTGAATATTGCGATAACGATATTACGTGCGATAAATTAACAGATATTAAAATGTACTCTGTTCTGCATTTTTCCTGTTTCAGTATTCTGCTAGAATACAACAAATTGCTTGTTGAATTTGACACAAATGAAAGGAAATAATATCTAACTTTCTTTTATTGAACATGTTGAACACTGAATTGAATATAAAAGGCACCACTAAGAAAAGAGTTTTCTACTGATTTCAACTAATCAGTAGTTGAAATCAGTAGATTTCTGCTGCAGCCTTTCGCAATATGTATATTGTACAAGTTGATATCGCGATGATGATAAAGAAACAATATATTCAGTTAATCAGTTATCAGGGTAGATGACTGACAGCACACACACACACACACACACACACACACACACACACACACACACACACACACACACACACACAGCTTCCAAATATAAACCTCAGACTGGAAGATTAAATCCTGCTCTCTGCGTTCTCTCAGTAGAGGTAAAGACAAGACCAGCGGTGGAAACATAATCCCTCCATGTTCACACAGTCGGTTCACACTGACCTGCCAACAGCAGCAGGCAGGCATGCAACCAACCCCCTCTTCATCCCCCAAAACACACGCACTCACTATCCACTGCACAGCTGTCCACTCTAAACGTAGCTGGAGTGGGATGCACATATTTCAACAACATATGAGTATAATCCAGGGTAAATATTGTTTGGCCAATCTCATATAGATGGATTACAAACAGGATCCATTCCCTTTCCAAACTAAACAATTTAAACATGTTACAGTAATCTTGGGCATTTCATGTAACATTACCAAAAAATAAAGCAGAACACTTACCGAGGCCAGTGGTTAAACATTAGTGGCTTTAGTTGGACGGTTGTGTATTTACACGGTGAGTTATTTAGATCCAAGCTCAACATTTCCATTTCATGTTGTGGAACGCAGGTGAATAGAAAGCAACAGTGTAAAACCTTTCACTGTAAAGTTACAGTAATATACTGGCAGCAGCTTCACCATTAAACTACTCTTTATGTACAGTACGCATCCTGTTTTTAAATTCTAAGGTATTTTACTGTAAATGGACAGTTTCTTACTGTATTATTTGAATTTACAGTTATATACTGGCTGCATTGTAATTCCCGCCTTTTCTCCTTCATTTTCCCAAGATGCATAGCGAGAACACGGTGTTGGGGAATCACTTTTTTTTCTCTTTTTCATCAAACCGCAGTTTTTGCAAGTTCTCGCAGTTTCATCGCATAAAATGGCATAAATATCCCGCATATTCCATCACATTTTTTAAGAAAACGTGCCACATAATCAAGGATTTTTGACCACAACAATCACAAAAAAACTCTGTGTTTTTCTGGAGGGACTGCTTTTAGACACATTTCTATCATTCAAATCCAAAAATGATGCAAACTGACACAAAGATCAAATAAAGCTGTACATCATTTCACAAAAATATTCTTCAATACTCTTTGACAGGAGAGACTAGTGGAAGGGACAGCCAGTGAATACAGACAGGGTGAGAGAGAACTACGAGAGAGAAACGATCAGGAAGAATGTAACGTTGAAGGCAGAGAGAGAGTAAAATGTTGTTCATGATTAGATTAGATCAACGGTGTCTGGATTTCCTTTTAGTCAACATTCATGTTCAAGTGTTTCTTGATCATTTCAGCCTCTTCTGTATTTCCAGATGTGTTTATTTGGAGCTCTTTTACAAAATGTATGTTTTTCAGACTGCAGCTGTGCTCTTGTCCAGACTGCTTTGAGTTTCCGCATGTCCGGCTTAGTGTGACTTTGACATCAAGACATTTTGAGAGTTTGTAATGCAGCTACCACCCGCTGTCATCTTGGATGTCTGCTGACCCCTGCCGTGTGTATTTTCTGAAAAGATGAGCTACAGACGTTGAAGGTGAGATATGGTTCTTCAGTCAGTAAAACTAGGAGAGGCCTCACCGGCAATATGCAGGGCAGTGGAGACTAATCAGAAGATTTGGTTGTATATATGTGTGACTGTGAGACAAAGAGGGTTAAGATTCTGGGCTAAATAAATACAACTGATATACTTGGCTTGATACGGCACTCTGAGTTTGGGAGGGGGACGAATTTGACTGTTAATAATGTCTTTCTGGAGCTACCCATGCAGCCATGCTGGCGGGCTCGTGTGCCAGCATGGCAGCATGGGTCGATGTAGGGAACAAGATAGAAACATGGAGGGTACAGAGAAGAGGGGAGGATGGCAGCCATACAAGAGTGGTGGAGGTAAAAGGACACACGCCCACATAAGGGCAGGATGAAAGGATGAAGATCATACAGCCTGCGTGGAAATGAAAGAGAGAAGGAGAGTGAAGAGGGTGGAGGACAGATTGGTAAGTGAATGTTGATACATACGTTTGGTCTCTAATCAGCTTCACAGGGTCTAATTAGAGCTAAAGGATTCACGTGCTGTAATCATATAGTCCATCCACATGTACTATATATATCTATTTTTACATATACATACTGCCTGTTAAACACAGCCTATTCTGGTTTAGAGTGGGTGCACTCCCTGAGCCTGAGGTCCTTCTTATTTCCATTTAGAAGATGGTGGGTTGAGTTATTTCTAGGTTCACAATTTTTCAAGCCAGTCTTAAAACAATATCATCCTGTTCTTAGTGGCCATTAATTCTGTTCCTTATGCACTTTCAGTGTAAGTGGCGAGGGACAGTCAAAAACTGCATTTCAAGTTTATCTCAAGATAATATGAGGCTTCGGCTGTCTGTTCTCGACAGATAAGTGGGTATCTTTCAAAGTCTTTTTTGTGCAAAATTCTCTCTTGGGAGAACAAAGAGGACATTTTGTACTAAAAATCTGTAAGCTGAAATACGTTTTTGCACAGACCAAATCACATCAAGAAGGGTTTTCTCACTAGCCGGTAGGAAGAATGATTACAGCAAGCTAACCTGTTTAATGTAGAAGATATGACCATCTAGCTTTTATCTTAAGCTGCTTTTCCACCAAAGGTTCTTGGGACTTTCACAACTTTCTAAGGAACTATAAGGTTCCTTCAGCCCATTGGTATCTCTGTTTCCGCCGCGTTCTAAAGACCCGTGAAGATTTGACAAATCAGTCATTAGTGTTGGCTCGGAGTAGACGAGGCCAAGGCAAGAATCATCACATAGGAACTGAAATGGCGGAGTCTAATCAGACCGCCGACTTTTTTGATTTTGATGGGCTGAACACCTGACTGCCTGTAGTCCCTTCTGGCAATAGACGTGCGAGATCTGGCGTGACATTTGGGTGCTGAGGATATGGCTGCTGAGACAGTTTGGTAAGTTTTCTTAACAGTCTTCTGAGATAAACTCCGGGTTCCTAACTAGGTTGTTGGTGCTTCGTTTTATGTGTAGGGACCCTGAGCAAGTTACTGACAATGACAAAAACACCTTTTGGTCAATTTTCGCTGGAATTACACTTTAAGCAGGCAATCGTAACAAAACGTCGAGGATCAGGGTGACTATCCGATGAAATAGCTAATCCCCAAGGCTTTCAGTGAGTGGCTGCATGTCTGATCTGCTCCACACTGAGGCTGACAGACATCATCACCAATCCATGTGTGATGTGTTTGGCAGGCAGTCTGCAACAGATTTTTATCTTGCTCACCATAAGGTGTCTTCTGGGAATCATGTGGTAAGAAGTTACACCTGACTATTATGTACTCCTAACCTTTGTCATTATGTGTGAAGAAGAATAAGAGGCAGAGGAAATGTGCTTTCTTTTAATATACACTATTATAACACTATTCTGTTGTATTCTATAGAAAACAGACAATCTGTCAGTAGTGGACGTTTAAGCAACTGCGGAGGTTTCTGCACATTGTTAGCTTGCATATGCACATGTGTGTCTTGGTGTGTGTTTGCGTGTGGATGCATGCCTACTGTTCTGCTAAAAGCTTTGATTCAACAAAGAGCCAGAGCCGGCTCTACAGGCGAGGTCACACTGCATGATCTCTATGCTGAAGCCAAGCTGACAGTGATCCCAGTGTCGGCCAATGGGATGTTAGCTTGGGAGAGGAGAAAAAGAGACTGCACCAGAAGAACTCTACGTTGCTCCATGATTATTAACTACAAAAATAGCAATTAACATGGACAGGATTTGTGGATTTCACAGATGTCCCCTGACAGAATTGTCAGAACAGCAAATTGCATATGAAGCTAGCTAGCATTGTAATAAGTCAGATAGTGTGCTCGTTGACAGCTTTTCCCCCGGTTAGAGAAATCCATTTAAATAACGGAACAATAGGCAGAAATATGGCAAAAACTTTGGATTAGATCAGGGTTTTTTTTTAAGCCAAGGACCCCTTAACTGAAAGAGAGATGGAGCAAGGATCCCCTACTACATGAATTGTAAATACAATAACTTGTACGGTGGCCTAAAGCCTTTATACATTCCTTTTTCACATAGAATACTAAGCTATGCAAATAGCCTAATACTTGTTGGCATGATTTTATAAAATAGACAGCAGGCCTCCACGTCAGCAGGCTGTCCACATCAACCCTCTCATCTGCGCTGCAGACCAGTGCTGCAGTCTGAGCTACCTTTGTGTTATTTTTGCTTTGGATCTTGTCTGAAAATGGATCTAAGCAGGAAACCAGCCCTCCCATGCTGCCAGTGGTTGTGACAATACACTCTATTCAAGCCCAGGAGTGCTTGACATGCTTCCACTATCTGTAATCTGGAGCACAGGTTTGGAAATGTGGGTCCCCACAAGGTCCCCAAAGAGTCCTTAAGGGGGTTCAGATGAGCTCCCAGCCAATGGACAAATGTTTTAGACCTTTTATCACTTTTTGTAACAAACTTTGGGATTTTTTTAATGACTTTTTTAGTCATAATTCTTCCTCCTTTCCGTGTACTTTATTCCCTCCCATGAGTGTTAAAAGGATAGCAGAAGCGCTCCTGCCACTTTTTTCTTGGATGAATGTTTTAATTTGATGGAAATGCCATTCACTGCATATTAATAACCCAATTAGATAGAGAATTAACATGATAACTGTGATCTGAGGTCCATCTCTGTACTGGAACGACATCAGTGATCCTGACTTTTCATCCAGCGTTATCATCACATCAACATTTCAAATACTTTGGTTCATGACCACATCCCCGCAAAATGAATGACATTTTGTCGTACACATTACATCAGCATGTTAGCATTTTCATTGTGACCATGTTAACATCATGATGTTAGCATTTAGCTCAAAGCACCACGCCTCCTCCGAGCATCAAATCTTCAACTTAGACTGCGTTTTCATAAACGGACATTTCAACCTCTCTGGTTTCAAAAATAACATTGTGCACAGCTGTCAGTTTTCAGAAAAGTGTTCGTTTACATGTACCCGTGTGTATTTGCCGTCAAGAGCACGCCAGACCTGTAGGTGGCGGTCAAGCCCACGCTAGCCAATCAGAATCACTTCCTGTCTCTTCTCTTCCTCACTTCCTCGGCTGCCTAAACCTCCGTTTGTCTCAGTTTACATGCAAACGAAGATTTCCCAAATCTCCACTCTGGCCGGAGTTTTTAGAAAGTCACGTTTTCAGAGGAGAATTCTCCGTTTGTGTGTAAACGAAGGGAAATGTCTCTGTTTTTCAGAATAACCATGGACGTGTTAACGGGGCCTGAATCTCAGTGTTTTCAATTGACTGCGACAATGTGGGGGTCTACTGTATGACATAAAATCACCAAATATGGTTATCACTAAAAGGTCAGTAGGTTATTGATGTTGGCAATACATCACCTTTAAAATCAATGGCCCAGGTAGAAGCCCAGTTGATGACACACATCCATCTTGCTTTTTCTGCAGTGTTCTCTGACCTCTGACCTGAAATCATCATCCCACCACAAATGGAGTCAGATCAGTACCCTCAGGGCTAGTCTCGCATTGCCAGACCCATCTCCACAGCACTGTGGAGTAAGGTCTGGTCCCTCCATACCAAGAGAAAAACGCTCTGGGTTGTTTGCATTTCTTTAAACCAATCACAATAGTCTTGTGTGCACTAAGATGTAAAATGGTCTTGGGAAGGAACTTGTTTTGGTGGAACATTTGCACCCCGCTCAAGAAAACACCACATACAATATTAAATCAAGTTTACACAATACAGTAACTAAACCAAATTAAATTAGCTGGATACATGGTTAAGCGTCATTTGCTCCAACCAGTGTGCGTAAATCGGTCCCAAAACGTCCCAGTTACATTCCGTAAACATATTCTTTGTAAATCTTTCCAATCTTTCCCTGAATGAATCAAGCAGGTTTGCCTCGTTGCACCGTCCACATTTCCTTTCCAGCGTGTAACGTTAGCTCGCTGGCTCGCACGTTCTGGAGTTTAAAACTGCAACACAAAGAAAGAGGAAGAGCACCGGACCTATCCGGTTAAATGAACCGTCGTCGATCCAGACTACCTCAGGGCTAATGACAATCACACAAAAAACCTTTGAGTTGAGCATTTCTAATGGTATTAACCATAGTTAGACCATCCCATCCAGTGCTGTACACAGTTTAGAATCTACAAGTATTACTGATGCCTCTCCACACAGGCAGAGAAACCAGATCCTGCATTAACAGGTGTCACTGGACTCCAGGACTACAAGACCCCCCCCCCCCCCACCTGTCTGCCCTATCAACCCGCCAGCTCCACTCAACCACCTGCCTCCTCTGACCCCAGTCAGTCAAACCCAGTGTGTGGGGTGTGGACTTAGATCCCCCTCCCCCCCAACAGCAGAAAGGCACTCACATGTAAATACAATTTAACTGCAATTTTTCACAAACAAAAGCCAAAATCTAATGAACGTTATCTGCCTTCAGGGTTGTTCTGAGATATTGAGCATCTTAGCTCTCAGAGACATCAGGCCCTTCATTTGAGAAATTACAGATCTGAAAGGCACACTTTCAAAAAGAGGCACATACATTGTTTTTGTGACAGTTGCATATATATATGTATATGTATGTATAAAAATATCAAAAAGAAGGCTGTTATTTCACCAATCAAACAAAGAGAGTTTGTGCATGGCAGACTCACAAGGTACTGTAAGTCTGAAGATTATGTTTAAGATCTCAACATATTGTGAAGCCGTGTACTCCTTTGGAAGGCTGGTCTAAAAGCTAGCAGCCATCTGAATAACTCACAGAAACTAATGCCAACATGGTTGTATTTACCAAAGGCACAGGATTACTCTAATACAGAGATAATTGGGTGAATGTGAGAAGAGTTAGGCTACAGGCCCAGATCTAGATCCACAGGGAGTGGAAACAAACTCACTGTAGATAAAAAAGACAGAAAATGAGGGGAACTGCTCTCCATCCGCCTACTGTATATTTAGATCCACTCTAAACGTGTACTTCTGCAGCCCTGTCATGATGTCAGCAGCGTCACCTGTCACATATCTACCTGTGCTGCCGAGCTGTGTTCCCTTCAGGAAGCACAGCGAGCACCCAGATGGCCTGTGTGCGTCTTGTTAAAGCCGAGTGGAAAGTTCAAAAAGACTTTATACATAAAGTTGAACGTCACAAACACTGGATTCTTTCCAGCCTCGGGAACGCAACCAAAAACGTATGAACAAGTCACAAGAAGGGAGGAAGAATTATGACTTAAAAAAGTCATAAAAAAAACATATCCAGGCATAAGAATTGATCAAAGGCCATTGATTAGCAGGGCAAGACATTAAAAATACAACAATGAGTATCGACTTGAGCCTTCCTCAGGGTGTTTTATGAGCTCCGGTGGTTAAAAGGATACCAGAAGCGCTCCTGCCACTTTCTTATTCAACAAATAACAGGGTTGGTACCACCACATCATGTTGAATTTAATTTTATAAGGTTGTGATACAAGTGTAGTTGGCGGAGGGTTTCAAATATCAGGAAACAAAAGCAAAGGCTTTCTAACGCCTTACGTACAAGTAAATGAGACAATTTCCAAGTCTTATTCACATATTCAGTTCAGTGTATTTGTCACAAGGTGTACTACTCAGCCTGTGAATACAGGTGGGTTATGCATTTTGTGGCCTTAAAGGGAGCTTTCCAACGTTGAAAAAATAACCCTGATGATGTCACAGTGATGTCATCAGGGTCAAGTCTTGGTGTCAAGTCTAGGAGTTGACATGTAGTACCAGCTCGGCTCGGCCGCGGTGCCCCGGCCGCCTTTTCCATTGCAGATTTAGTACCGCCTCATGCGTGAGGCGAGCGTGGCTGGTCGTCATAGCGACGCACACACAGAACGTGGAAGGTGTGTGTTTTTGACTCTCGCCATGTGGCTGTTTGCCAGAAGAATTTAGTTTCAGAAGAAGCTGGAGGCAGCAAAAAAAAAACACCGCTGGTTAAACTATTTAAAAATGGCGGGTTTGTTCAGGACTGTCAGTGCACGATGTGAGTCTCAACACGATCTGAGTCGCGTCGAGTTGCGCATGCTCAGATTTAAACAATTTACGCTATAACAACAATAACGGAAGATGGGAACAGTTAATAGAAGATATAGAAGGTGGAAATCATTTCAAAAACGTTTTAGTTATCAAATGCTATCTCTGATTGTCTGATTGCTAACGTTAGCTCATAACACCATTCCAGTAACAGCCGTTGTTGTGTCTGATTGCTAACTTGTAGCCAGCAGTGAACCAACTTGGTCATGTAGCTCCATGTTCACTGACTTTTTTATTTGTTATTAACTGACGTGAGGGATCATGCCGTGAACATGTGATGCGTTACGCTAAATAATACATTAC
>CM042431.1:1777500-1847500 GCA_023631565.1 Gymnocephalus cernua
GACAGAGGAAGGAGACGGACATCCGGCCGGAAATAGGGGCATCCGGCGGAAACAATCCCGGTGTTTCGGTGACCCTTTAAATGTCACTTTCTTTGTGTGTGAAGTGCAAATACGACAAAAACTGCAAAAAAAACATAAAAAGGGATTGATGATCTACGTCTAAACAGTGTCAGCAACTATGTCAGATGTTGTCAGATGACAACATATCAGACGTGGAGACTTTTCAGAGCTTAGTCTTAGTGAATTCACTCTGACACAGACTACAGGAGTTACAAAGTGATGTTGACTCATCTATCAAATCAAATATTATTTAAAGTGTAAATTGAATCTTAAGACAGACACTTCAACAGATGAATCCCACTCTCAGAGAGCAAATATATAATTTTCTGTACGCAAAATAGCTGTGTTTGAACCAACGTATGTCAGCGATAGATAAAGATCTTGTCAGTCATAAGCTGCTGCTCCGCTTTGCTCCTCAAACATGTTTATCTTTTATGTAAGTGGATTTAGAAGGGTTGGTATTAAATTATATTAAATACAGAAACTGTGTCATAGCTTAGGTTTTAGTGAACTGAAAAAGCTAAAGTGAAAAACTGAATGACGGTAAAATATTTGCCACATTTTCATAGAAATCTTCTTTATCAGTCCCTCCAGAAAAACACAGTTTTTTTGTGATTGTTGCAGGCAAAAATTCTTGATTATGCGGCATGTTTTCTTAAAAAATGCGATGGAATATGCGGAATATTTATGCAATTTTATGCGATGAAATTGGGAAACTTGCAAAAACTGCGGTTTGATGAAAAAGAGAAAAAAAGTGATTCCCCCAACACCGTGTTCTCACTTGGCGAAATTACATCACTTCATAACGTTCCCAGAGATTGACGTTGCGGAGATTATGAAATCATGCAAGCCCCGCATATTTTGCGCGGACATCGTCAATTTATGCGGCAAATATGCAGACTTTGGCTGATTATCCATTGAATTATTCGATTGCATAATCGCGTTTTTCTGGAGGGACTGAGAAATAAAAAAACCTTCACTTGTTGGCTATAGACGGAAAAATATGATGCAGCAGAAAATTGTCTCAGCAAAAGAAACAACTCGACAAAGCAACAACAACTTTGGCAGTTAAATCAGGGATGCAGAAGGACTGGTACCTAAAAAACCCAGAATGTGTCCCTGGGAAAGGAGCCTTGTCAAATTACATGTTGCATATCATGTCTGCAAAGTTGAACAAGGCTTTTTTTTAAATATATATATTTGTTGAGTTGGTAAGAAGAAGCAGTGCTACACAGACCTACAAGCCAGTGTATCATGCTGTTTGGAAAAATTACATCTAAGCAAAATCATTCTCTGAAAAAAGCACTAGAGCAATAGAATAGAATAGAACTTGATTGATCACCTGAGTTGAAAATGATCTTTACGTCACCAAAACATAAACGCAGTGAACGTGCAAAAGACCAAATTAGGTCAAAGTTTTCACTTATCCAGAAAATAACTCCCTAGCGAGGAATCTGCCTTTGGTGATTCCGATTTTTCAGTATCATATCAAAGTTATAATGTGTCCAGTTGTTTGGTTTACATTACATTTCATTTAGGTGGCGCTTTATTCCAAAGAGACGTCTAATAAAGTGCTCCCAACCTTGAAGGTACAAACAGCAAGAAGTAAGTGCAAGTACATTAGCTTCAAATAAGCCAAACTACAAAGAGTCACATGAAAGTGCTTTTTTTTTTATAAAAAATTGTATCCAAGATGCCGTCGTAAGAGATGTATTTTTAGCCTGCTGCAGAAGGTTTTTGGCCATCCTGATGTCAATAGGGAGCTCATTCCACCATTCAGGAGCCAGGACAGCAAACAGTCGGGATTTCGTCGAGTGATTAGTTATCCCTCGCTGTGAGGGGGCAGCAGGCAGGTTGGCTGATGCAGAGCGGAGTGGACGGGTTTGACCATGTCCTGGATGTGAGCTGGGCCTCATCTGTTCGTGGTGCTGCATGCAGGCAGCAACTGGTAACCAGTGAAGGGAGCAGAGGAGCGGTGTGAGAGAACTCGGGGAGGTTGGAGACCAGTCGGTATAGTAATGAATGTAATGAAACACCATGTAAAAATAATGGACAAATCCAGGTCTCAAAAGTGAAGCCAACAAGTGCCTTAAACCGGCATTATGTTTAATTTCCAGCAGGGGGCGCCTCCACTGGCTCCATAACGAAGTTCATTTCTATAGAAGTCTATAAGTAAATTATCCTATTTCTGACTTGATTTATTACCTGCAGTAGACATTTTCATGAGTTTATGTTCTCAATCACTAGTTTTAAGTCTTACATACAGCATGATGTTTATTTTGTAAATTATGGTCACATTTTCTTTTAAATAGACGGTAACGCAGGGGATGCTTCAGGAGCGTGGCTACATGCCACCCCGTCAATCATGACAGAGCTAACCATGGCGCTGTGTACATTACTGTAAAATAGACCTGAACTTGTTTTGGGGTGTTTTCATCTTAAACTCTGACCCTCTTATGGCATTTACCCACCTGTAAATCTCAACTGGATGACTTCCTTCAGAATGGTCAACTTTCCCTCTTTAGCGTTTAGCTTAGCGCAGCACCATTGCAACCATAAACCGCAGGAAATTCTGCCGGATGCATGTATTTTCGCCAATTTCGGTTACCATCCTCTTCATTTGTGTTGGAGTTCTAACCTCCGGTGGACTTATGAGGACTCTGGTTAACTGCTCCTCAGATCTCTGCAGGGTAAGTCCAGACCAATCTGAGTTTTCTCTCGCACCACTATTTTGCAGCTGCTCCGTGCAGAGCTAAGCACCGCCCAAGACGATTGTGATTGGTTTAAAGAAACGCCAATAAACCAGATCACGTTTTTTCTCCCATCCAGGAATGCCGTGTGGACTTGTCAGACCCTCCTCCGCTCCGCAGCGTGTGGATGGTCTGGCAAAGCGAGACTACACTTACACAGACTCTCTGTGGTCGGAAATCTCTTATCTGAAGAATGGAGTGTAGAAGCAATTACTTTGGTGGGTACAGTATTATCCTAACTTGCCAAAAACCATTGGCTGGGGCAAAGAAAATAATAAACCAATTTTAATTATAGACAATTTGCTAATTGGCAGACAGAGCAGAGCAGCCTTTGAGTCAAAGAGGTGCAGGTTTTAGCCCGTGTGGTTGATTGACGTCTAATGCTGCATTCAGATGAAGCAACATTTTGTTCCTGCATCATGAACGCAATCCCATATATTTAACTGCATAAAGTACGACCTAAAATATTTTGTTAATCAACTAAGTTGGAAAATGAGCACACCAATTTAAAATCTTCCCACTGACTTCAGTAAACCTGATATTTACTGTAGGAGCCTAAATGCACTTCTTTAGGGTTTGTAAATTGGCATCCACCAATTTAAGTTCATATGTAGTGAAACTACAGTTATAAAAGGGATTTTTTGATATTTGGGAAGACGTGGCTGTACACCTTTAATGACCGTTGACATTGACTAGAGGGTAGGGTAGTTTTGTGTGAGGCACTTTTGAGTCGGTTAAGCTAAGGGCTGTTTTACAGTAGCCGCAGCCGAGCTGGTGCGCGCCAATGTGACGTCAAAATGACGTAGATCTTGCTGGCGTGCCAGGATTTTAAGTGTGCGACTATTTTTTTCAGCGCCGCGACAAAGCGGAAACAGGAAGCATGGACGAGTTCGAGGGCAACGTGATGCCAGGACTCTCCGAGTGACTGCAAGTCTCTCTGTTAAACTTACTGGTTTAAGATGAGTTATTTTATGGTGAATGAAAGGCTTGATCCCACCAAGTAGCTCATCCAATCAGATCAAAGCATTGACGTCAACACTGCTGCCAGACCTTGTTTATCTTTTTCTTCTTCTTCTAGTCCGTAGAAATAGCAACGTCGGTAGCCTTTCCTCATTAGCGCCACCGCTGTTGAGGAGAAGACTGCAACTAGTGTCGCGACCACCACGCGCAAGTATAAACAGTTACGGCACTCCCATGACGTCACATTCGTGCACGACAGGTTGGCTGCGGCGAGTATTTTTTCTTGTGCGAAAAGTAAATAGTTAAACTTTTACCGAGTGGTCCTGTGGATTGTTGGATCTGCATTAACCCTAAACCATTTTTTCCTATCTTTGGTTTTGCCTGGTCTTCTTGTGTAATAATGCTTGTATTATCTCAACTCTGTGATGCACAATTATTATAGACATCATTTCTTTCAGGAGAACCCGCGCTATCTGGATATGTATGCTGCAGGGATGTAAATTGTCATATAAATATAGAGACAAAAGAAAAGACTAAACAGAAATGGAATCTCACAGAAATGTATGTATGTATTGTAATGTATTGAAAGCAAATGACTTGATGTGATTGGTCAACAAAGCTGTCAGTCAAGATGCCACTATCAAAGATGGCAGCCAGCTAAAGAAAAATACATCGCTTTTTTGTACAAAAAGATGACTTCAGCTAAAGTCCACCCCCCGAGCTATATTTCTAAATATCTACAGACCACCGAAATACTGTTCAGCTTTCTTCGATGACTTTACTGAACTGCTGTCTATTATCTGTATTAACTTTGACTGTGTAATTATTGCTGGTGATTTTAACATTCATGTGGACAACCTGCAGGATAGAGGGACCAAAGAACTGTGTTGTGTTTTTGAGAACTATGGACTTACTCAGCATGTGACGGAACCCACGCACAATAAGGGGCACACTCTGGACTTGATTATCTCCAAGGGTTTGAACATTTCCAAGGTTGTGGTGACTGACGTTGCTCTCTCTGATCATTCATGTGTTTTCTTTAATGGCACTATCTCGGTGCCCAAAAGTGTCCAAACTAAGGTAATCAGAAAACGGTATATCACTGAAAACACCAGTGAAACATTCATTCAGCTTTTCTCCTCCACACCCGCCCTCACTGGGGTCTCAGTCAATGAGCTTGTAGATAATTTCAATTTTAAAATTACAAATGTTGTTGATGCCATTGCTCCCACTAAGGTCAAAGCTGTCTCTAGTAAGAAAAGATCTCCATGGAGAAATGTCATACGGGTAAGAACAGAAAAAACAGAGTGTCGAAAAGTTGAACGCAGGTGGCGAAAAACTAATCTCCAGGTCCACTATAACACCTATAAAGACAGACTTCACATTTAGAATTTGGAACTGAGGAATGCTAAGCGGTCCTTCTTCTCTGACATTATCACCAGAAACAATAATAATTCACGTGCTCTGTTTGATACTGTTGATAGGTTAACAAACCCTCCAGTACCAGTAGCATCTGAACTTTTATCTACCAAGGCCTGCAATGATTTTGCCTCATATTTCGAAGACAAAATTCAGAAAATTAGACTAACTGTCAGTGCCTCCATATCAAGTAAGGGATAT
Organism: Gymnocephalus cernua; assembly: GCA_023631565.1. Classification (NCBI taxonomy): domain Eukaryota; kingdom Metazoa; phylum Chordata; class Actinopteri; order Perciformes; family Percidae; genus Gymnocephalus; species Gymnocephalus cernua. Next base: position 1,782,891 of record CM042431.1, read on the forward strand.
GTGTTGCCACACTGTCTAGGCAAAACAAATTCCAATATCACACAATTTCATATGATCAACCATAAAAACCTGGAGGACATTATACAACATCTGAAAACCTCCTCCTGTTGCCTTGATATTCTACCAACAGACCTTTTCAAAAATGTTTCAAATTGTATGTCTTCTGATCTTTTACAGATTGTAAACACGTCTCTACTCTCAGGTATCTTCCCACAGGCCCTGAAAACTGCAGTCATCAAGCCACTTTTAAAAAAGAACAACCTAGACACGGCACTACTGAGCAACTATAGGCCGATATCTAACCTTCCATTCTTAAGTAAAATCATTGAAAAAGCGTTTTTTCAACAACTCAACCTTTTCTTGTCACTAAGCAATGGTTTTGATGCCTTCCAGTCGGGTTTTCGACCACACCACAGCACTGAGACAGCTCTTGTTAAAGTATTTAATGATATCCACTTAAACACAGATAGTGGCAAAACTGCAGTCTTAGTATTACTTGATCTCAGTGCTGCATTTGACACGGTCGACCATGACATATTACTACACCGATTAGAAAACTGGGTTGGCCTTTCTGGCTCAGTCCTAAACTGGTTTAAATCCTATTTAAAGAATAGGGACTACTTTGTATCTATAGGTAATTATACATCTGAGCATACAAATATGACGTGCGGAGTTCCCCAAGGCTCCGTTCTGGGGCCTCTTCTGTTTAACATCTACATGCTTTCACTGGCTCAGATTATGGAAAACAACAAAATATGTTACCACAGTTATGCGGACGACACACAAATTTACATAACCTTATCGCCAGGAGACTATAGTCCTATACAAACACTGACTAAGTGCATTGAACAAATTAACGACTGGATGTGCCAGAACTTTCTTAAATTAAATGAAGAAAAAACTGAGGTGGTTGTTTTTGGAGCAAAAGAGGAACGATTAAAAGTCAGCGCTCAGCTTCAAACGACAATGTTAAAAACAACAGACAAAGCCAGAAATCTTGGTGTAATTATGGACTCAGACCTGAATTTCAACAGCCACATTAAGACAATTACAAAGTCATCGTATTACCACCTTCAGAATATATCTAGGGTAAAGGGACTTATGTCTCAGCAGGACTTGGAAAAACTTGTCCATGCTTTTATCTTCAGTAGACTGGACTACTGTAACGGTGTCTTTACAGGTCTCCCTAAAAAATCAATCAGACAGCTGCAGCTGATTCAGAACGCTGCTGCTCGAGTCCTCACTAAGACCAAGAAAGTGGATCACATCACTCCAGTTCTGAAGTCTTTACACTGGCTTCCAGTGCCTCAGAGAGTTGATTTCAAAATACTTTTGCTGGTTTATAAATCATTAAACGGTTTAGGTCCAAAATACATTTCTGACCTGCTAGTCAACTACGAACCACCCAGACCTCTCAGGTGGTCTGGGACAGGTCTGCTTTTTGTCCCCAGGGTCAGAACTAAACAGGGAGAAGCAGCATTTAGTTTTTATGCTCCACATATTTGGAACCAACTTCCAGAAAATTGCAGGTCCGCTGCAACTCTCAGCAAGGCTGAAGACCTTTCTTTTTGATGTTGCCTTTCGTTAAAAACCTATCCATTTATTATACTTTCGTTGCTTATTTTATCTGCTTTTATATAACTGTTTTTAACTGCTCTTTAATGTTTAATTTCTTATTCTGCACTGTAACTTTTATTCTTGTATTTTAATTGTCTTCATGTAAAGCACTTTGAATTTCCCTGGTTGCTGAAAAGTGCGTGTGTGTGTGTGTGTGTGTGTGTGTGTGTGTGTGTGTGTGTGTGTGTGTGTGTGTGTGTGTGTGTGGAGAAAAAAAACATTGGCATAGTTGGCAAGCACATATTTGCTGAGTAGCTCATTTTCAAGCCACAAATACAGCCCTGATACTCTCTGATTGATCATCAGAAGAAATGCAGTGCAGAATCAAGATGAGGGAGTAAAATTCAGTTGCCCGGGGAGTGTACCTCGCTGTGTGTGTGTGTGTGTGTGTGTGTGTGTGTGTGTGTGTGTGTGTGTGTGTGTGTGTGTGTGTGTGTGTGTGTGTGTGTGTGTGTGTGTGTGTGTGGGTGCATTGGGTGGGTGGTGGGGGGGACTAGAGACAGGAGCAAAAATCCGTCCATACCAAATTCAAGCACAGAGAACAATAATGACTAAGACTTTTGGCTTTTGAAAATTATTCTCCCGAGCGCGATGAGGAAATGACTTGATGTGATTGGTCAACAAAGCTGTCAGTCAAGATGCCACTATCAAAGATGGCAGCCAGCTAACGAAAAATACATTGCTTTTTTGTACAAAAAGATGACTAAATACAGTAAATAGCCGCTCAATCATGGATTTATCGCTCTGGAATTATTGTACATCTTCTGAGCTTCTGGACGAGCTACGAAGACACCAAAGGACTCTTTAGAAAGCTCTAGCTGTCGACTAATGAGCTAGAGCTACGGTGAGACAATTTGTCCACAGGTCAGGAAGCAAATGGAGCATACGCAAGTTGATTTTGTGGTTGTTACAAAGACACTGTAATTCCATGATGGATTAAAAAAAGCTTTTGGATGGCCTACAATTGTCAGAGGACCTCATTGAAACAGCAAATTTCTCTGCTTCTAATTAAAAAAGTAAGTCTTTACACTGTATTGATCTAAGGGATATTAAATCAGACATATAACGATATAAATACGACAACGTCGACCTAGTAGGAGACGAGGAGATTTAAAAGAGTATCAAGCTACGGCTTAATTCAGTGGAAACCTACATTTAATCTACATCCCCTAGACATAACTGACCTAAACTCAGACTGGAGCATCCTTGCATCATCAGTTTGTCCTGGTAACACAACATCTGATTTTAGTGAGGATGATTTACTGTAGATGAGAGAGGCCTTGAGAGTTTGTTGCCGTGAGATATTTGAGCTACAGTGTAAGCCTGGAGGCTTCCTCAGTCCTCAGCTGTCCGAGAGACAGAAATAAGGGATATTAAAGAAGGTGGAGAGGCAGAGGAAGAGAGATGTAACAATGAATTTGGGACATGAGGGATTGTGGGGGCTTACATCATGGTGGTTGGGTGATCTCTGAGTCAGATAGTGTCTAAGGTGATTTGCCATGTAGTATATGAGCTGCACCTGGCTCCAGTGAATGGCTGAGGGGATAATCCTTCACAACAGAATCTACTTTGCCAATGAAAATCCTGTGAATTCTCAAAAGGTCCTACATGACACACTGAGTTCCTCTCTCCATCTTTATTAATGCATGTTACTAACTTAGCTTGTTCCCCGGAGTGTTTCCTCATCTCGCATGTTTCCTCGGATTGTGGTGACACCCAGATCGTGTTTTCAGCTGCTGCTGTGGTCCTGCTCGATGCCCACTGCTACAACTATTATTAATAGTGGGGGTGGGGTATGGGTTGTGTAAATGTAAAACTGTGCAGCAGATGACTGGAAACTACCTATATATGGCGAGAGTTCTACATCAGCCACTCCCGCTCATCTCTGGCCTGTCAGGGTGCAGTTATTATATAACAGGAAGCTCTTTACTGTCAAAAGGATCCATTTGGCTGCGAGTCAAACGGAAGCTTCTTGTACACTTTATTTGGACCCACCACCCAGCATGACAGAGAGCTGAGAACAGCATTTTGTGGCTCCGTTTATGTGGCGTACAGACTTAGGAAGCACCGTGAAGTGCTTTTACATCTTCGTTGATGGTTTGTCAAGTGCAAACACCCTTTGAGAACAGCGCGAGACACACACACACACACACACACACATACACACACACGCAGCCTGAATGATGATGAACAGGAATACAGATGAATTATACAAAGTAGTCCAAAAACAGCCCCATGTCCTGTGAGCCCATCAACCATGACAGCAATTCCTGCTCCTACTGAGACGAAGTTGGGGTCCATAATGTGTGTGTGTGTGTGTGTGTGTGTGTGTGTGTGTGTGGAGAGAAAAAACATTGGCATAGTTGGCAAGCACATATTTGCTGAGTAGCTCATATTCAAGCCACAAATACAGCCCTGATACTCTCTGATTGATCATCAGAAGAAATGCAGTGCAGAATCAAGATGAGGGAGTAAAATTCAGTTGCCCGGGGAGTGTACCTCGCTCTGTGTGTGTGTGTGTGTGTGTGTGTGCATTGGGTGGGTGGTGGGGGGGACTAGAGACAGGAGCAAAAATCCCTCCATGCCAAATTCTTTGACAACTCAGTGTTGCAGAGGCTGAAATATAAAAATGTACTTATCAATACTGGCTGCAGCAGAGATGTCGGAGAGTAAATCAGAGGCCTGATTAAACGGCTGACGTATTGGAGAGAATAGTACATTACTACACTCCCAAACCATGAGCTCTGCACACATTTCCCTACCAGAGTGAGGTGCAGGAATGTCTTTTCAATTCACTGATTGCTTTGGCCAGTGACTGGTCATAGCACTCAGCAAGAGTTTTCCCCTGGGGTCGTTTACAGTTTTTGCCCATTGCTTACACACTAAAAATGAATGCTTAGACCAAAGCCTCAATACCCAAACTTCTTGTAGCATACCTTAAACATGGTGTAACCATAGTAACTATACCTTAAACTTAGTGTAACCATAGCTTAAACACATTATCAACTTTGCACTTTGTTTGCAATTCTGTAACACTTATTGCAAAACACAACACACGTTTTCTTCCATTAGACACTTTGTTCAAAAACTAAATCTCCTGTTGTCATTGTGAAAACACTCTGTTCAAAATGCTAAACTCATCTGGTGATTGTAGGCACTGACGTACACACCTGAAAACACGTGCACAGAAAACAGAGCACCAATCGGTCTGAGCCTTAGCACTACAAACAGACCTCAGGTCAGCCAGTTAGAGAACTCTGCAAGCATGGATGCAATGAGAGGAAGAGGAAGAGGAGGACGAAGAGAGAGAGGACGAAGACGTGGTAACAAGTATATGTTGTTTTCCCCCAATAGCAGTTTATCCAGTAATTGTTTGTTTTTTACTTTTTTTTTGTTGCTAAATTTGATTCTATTTTTCTTTATTTCTGTAAGAATGTTTGTTTTTTTGTATAAACTCTTGTTTGATTACCGCAGAAATTCTACTTTTGAGTTTTACAGAAGACTGGTTTCAGGCATGAATTTTCGGACCCACAGATATCAACATTTTTCGTCCACAGGCCTGGGAAAACTTGATTTGCCCCAACGCTGATAAAAGCCCTGGTTTCTCACTAAGCTGGCAAAGACAGTTATCCCCCAGGTACCATTTCAGCAGTTCAGCCTTACAGCAGCTCTGTGTTGAACAGAAGTCTTCAGAGGAGCTAAAACTGTTGTTACAGAGGAGTGTGTCGAGGTGAAGCCTGTCTACCTGACGTGCTCTTATCTCTCCAGGAGTCACTTGGTCCACAAAAGCTGCTGTCAATACCCGGCTACTGGCTGTTCTCCTTAATGAGGCTGCTGATCCTCTTACACACACACACGCATGCACACAGACACGCACACACACATACACATCACGCATAAACACACAAAAGCATGTTTTCAACCTGTTAAAAATAAACTAAACAGATAAAAGAAAACAAAGAGAACACAACTCTGTTAATGGTTTAATATTGGTATGTACTGCAGATTGATGCTACCTAACATTAAATAGGCTGCTGATGAATTCCCTCAGTTTCAGAAACAGCTTTGGGACCTTGGAAAGTGTCACAGCAAACTATGGGGATAAAACTGCTCATACTGTTGAAATACGAACATGGTGCTAAACCTCACTTCCAATGTGTGGGCTCCACTCTGATCAGACTTCATTGGCAATGTCGAACCCTGATTTGAGTTTCGCCTTTGCCTCGTGTAATCTCATGATGTTCTGTGAGATTTGCTGCTCCTTCTAGAAAATGAAAGGAAGGAAGCTCTTCTTGCTCACTGTGTTCAGTCTGACTTAACGTGTTATGAAAGGAGGGCAGATTATTAAATATATTTTAATATCAGCTCCTAGTATCTCTCTATTTGGACCGAAGGGAAGAATTAAAGCCAACTACTGGTAAAAAAAACAAACTAGGCAGGTCCTAATTTGATCCTGCGTTGGGACGAATGTTGACGCAGCTATAATCAATATTGTTATATTGACATAGGATCAAATTACTATGTTTATGTGAAAGGTGTTGCTCATCGTGGGGGATCCAACTTGAATTATCAACTGACTCTGCAGTGCAATCAGTCTAAGAACGTTAATTATAACCATAACTATGTGGCAAGACGAACGGTATTAATGACACTGAGATTTTAAGATTTCCGACAACGCCACTTGGGATAGGCCCAAGACCATTAAAGCACACAGGTTGGTTCCACTCAAGTAGGCCAAACACGTGGTTCCCCGTTTACAAAAATAGTTTATTTGATAAAAATGTATATACAAAATGTGGCATTCATCACAAATAAGGAAAAGAAATAAGGGAAAACCTAATCAGGGGCTGAGGCCTACTGGTGGGAAGGGCAGGTGAAGGGGAAGGAGAACTAATAAAACTAAATTAAAGCAAAAGGGTTCACCCAGACACACAGTGAGATCACCAAATCCAAGGAAACACGGCACACAGGAAGGAAGACCACCACCCACGTCACCAGCACCACCACAAGCCTACAGCCACTGGAAAGGACAAACAAAAAGGAAGTTACAACAAAATTAATCTCAAAATGTACAACAAACTTGTAACAAAACAGGAAATAATTCACAAAATCAGGTTAACCAAAACAGGTAAAGAAACAAAACAAATTACTTGATCAAAGCAATAAAGTAAAGAAAACAAACTAAAGGATTAACTCAGTCGTCGGCTAAAATTTAAAAAGAACAAGTTAAGTCTGGTGTTGGCGATTCCCCACACAAACCAAAAGCCAGCAGCAACAGTGCCAAGCAGTAACGACACGCTGTGTGGTTCGCAGCCAAAACAAAGCTGTACACTCAGCAGCAGAGAGTAGACTGTGTAGTTAGCAGCATTTAGCAGTGGAGACAAAACAGGCAAAGCAGTGGAGACAAAACAGCAGCGGCCCCAATCAGCTGGTGGTGGAGTCACATCAATCACCACCTGTAGACTTCGGCCAGCTGATGAGCATTTCCTGTCAATAAACATAAAATTAGCCTAGCTAAGCTACATTAATAAAGGTTTTTGGGGGCTAGATTTAAGGTAGCATACCTGTTTTCAGAGTCAAACCTGCACAGCGAGAGGGAGGGAGAGAAAGACCCCACACGACAGCAGACATCTACCTGTGACCACACTAGTATTAGCTACAAAATAGTACTCGGTTTAACACAGAGAGAGAGATTAAACACTTACCACCGCTCGAGAGAACCAGGACACAAAAACGGAGCACGCCACACGGAGCACTCGGTCGCTGCTCTGCAGTGAAAACACGCAGGCTTTAAGCATAAGGACATAATGATAAATAGGCTGAAACAGAGCAATAGCCGCAGCAGTAGCGCGGAGCATTACCTGCACCGACAGACACCTGACCCGGAAATGATGCAGCAGTGGGAGCGCAAGAAGGAAGGCCGCACTTATATACTGCCGCCCTAGTGGTCAGCAGGCGCAATTAACTGCAACAAGACAACCTTATTTCTATACTGCTACAACTACTATAACTATAACACACTGCTATGATAGCATTGCATAAACAGTGTCGTCAAGCATGCACTGCACGCTCCATCTGATAATAATACATAATACACTAAAGCGTGATTTATGATTCTGCGTAAAATCTGCGCTGGGGCTACGTACGTACGTGGAGATACCGACCCTACGCTGTAGCCTCACGTGCTCCTTCACGTTCATCGCTCGGCCGTGGCTCGGTAGCGTTGCTTTTCCCCTCCGACTCATTTCCTGGTTCTCCTTCTTCATAAACAACATGAAATCAAGGAGAGAGTTAACTTTTCCTGCTACACATGAGAAAGCACCCCCCCCCCCCTCCCCACACACACACACGCGCATGCTGACCCTGCTATTGTCTTAAAGAGACTGACACAAACACCAACGTGACAATGAGACAAACAGCACAGAGTGGGTTGGCTTGGAATATAAAGTCGTTGATTAGAAGTGTGGTTGAGGCGTGGCCCTGATCCTGAACCTAAGTTAATTCATTAACTTCATTAGTGTTGGTGTGTAAAGAGGAAAATTGTGGAGCTGTCAGATGTATTTCTTCTCTTTTTAAAGATGCTAGTTTCCACTGTATTTTGCCAAAACTACATTAAACACATAGCACCCCTGAAAGAACCGAGCAAGCCTGCCTCGTTGCACAATCCAAATTGCAGTCAATACCCAGAGGTCCACATCTACCCGTCGGTAAATCTCCACTGGATGACTCGCTTCAGATAGGGTTGAAAATCAGCATCTTTCCCCTTTAGCGTTAAGCTTAGCACAGCTCCATTGCAACTATAAACAACAGTGGCTTGGCCGTGCCCTTCTCCCCTCTATAGTAGAGTATTGCATCATATATACTATATAATATATAAATATCATATAGTCAATTGTCATATTGTATATAAGACATATTGCACATTATGATATGGTATTGTATAGCATCAGATCATATAGTATTAAAACACATAGTATAGAATTGTATAGAAATGTAAACATAACAAACCCATATGGTATAACATACTGCACAGCATTTTGTATTAAGTGCAGATGAATTAGCCAGAGGAGTAACCATATACGCCGTACTAAATACAGTCAGCATCCACATTTAACCGCACAGATTCCTTTTGCAAAAGCTCAGTAATGTGTGATAAGCTGAAGTGGGCAGAAGAGTGATCGCACTTGGGGAGTGGATCGGCTCAAAGACTCTTTAATCTCATAATCTTTATAGAGTAGCTCTTGTTAGCTGGTTTAGACCCGAGAGGCAGCTCCACGATGCCCCTGCTCCTCTGTTCCTGCCTGTTAGCATAACATCAACATGCACGGAAACAGGCTGTTGACAGCGACACACACACACACACATTTACACTTCACACGTACTGATGCTGATAACATGAGACAAACACCAACTAACAAACTCCAGTTGCACACTAGATCTAAAATGAAAAAAAAGACTTGATTGAATCATTCAGGCAGAAAACACAGAAGACATGTTTTCTGTTGTTTCTGTCCTGTCTCATTACTGTTAATCACTGGCTCTGCTTTCTAATAAGGAAGTAGTTAAACACAATCCCGTCTCTCCATCCTTCCTTGTCTGCCTGCCCTGCCATCCAATCACAGTTACTCTTTTAGTCCTGTTAAATACTTGCAGCTTCCCTGGGGTCAGTGGCATATCGTTCATCTCTCTGATGAGGACTTCCATCAGCCAGTAGCTGGAAGGCTGCACCACAGATTACCACAACGCATTATTCATTCATAGTCTAATGGCGACCTTACACTGAATGACTTTTCAAGCGATTCCACCGTCACAATATTGGAATGAAATCATGAGAGTCTTGCTAGAGTTGGGGCGCGCTCCCGTCGTCTCCATCGTTTGGTGTAAGGTGATAATAAAACTCAGTCCCAGGCAGTCTTTCTCCCGTCTAAGTTAAGTATTGGTAGTGAAGTTAAATCATGTGAACATTGTCAACAACTAATGGGCGCACTCCCTCTAGTTGAGGGATGTAGTCCAGTTTGTAGTTTAATGAACGGACACTTGCAAGCAGGATTGATGGGACAGGTGACCGGCTAGCGTTAGCTTCCCACCTAGCCGATGAGGATGTCCCCTTCCTGGCTACCGGCATCGAGCGAGACCGCTGGTCTCCCTGCTGGTCTCCGTGCTGGTCTCCGTGCTGGTCTCCGTGGCAGGTGAAGCTCTCGTAGTGGGCCGATTATTCCGTCTGTAATAACGTTCCCTGCATATTCTCCGATCTGTAGCGATGTATCCCGGTGGTACACATGTGCGGTAGTTTGAATGCACATAATTGTTGTAAAAGTTTGCTGCTGAGAACAGAGAGATTGTTTAGCAAAGATTCAAGATGGCTGACATTTCGTTTTTTTTCCGGACGAGATCGCCTCGCTTCGGGTGATGGGCGGGTTGAAAACATGCGGAAGTAGCTCCTAATACTGGCTCTAGTTCTTTGCCTCTGGCCAAAAGTTCCTCTAATGATGCAAAAATCGTTGTTTTGCGTCATTGGAGGAATGTTTTCCAGACACCCCAACGCAGAGATCTCCCCTCTCAGGGTGACATGAGGGAGGGACGCACGGTCATTCAGAAATACTACCGATACAAAGCTGAATGCTAAATCGGTGAAGTATCCCTTTAATATCTATACTATGGCTCGCAACTTTTACATGTCATCAGACGACGCTGCTTGAAGTAAAACTATTAAGCATAGATTATTTCCTGTTCTTCTCGAGTGGTTTAAGAGTGGATCTATTTAATGTTGCATTACTCCCTTGACTGGCGGGAAAGGCCATTGTCGTGGGTAGAAAGGTCACGCCACAGGAAGAAGCATCGCCACCACAGGTGGAAATGCTATCACCATGGGAGGAGCTGTTCTCATCACACGCGGAGACAGAGCACTACAGACAGATACATAGTCAAAGCAGGTAAAAACATCACTGCACCTAGAGGTGCCATCTTGGTTTAGAAACGTCACCGCCACTGGATTAATTGGAGAGAAATTGCGACAGGCAGAACTGCATCACAACTGGAGTGGGTCAGGCCCTGTTGGAACATTGCAGGCCGACACATTTTCACTCTCCCATTGCGTGAAATATGGACGCTTGGTCATGTGCTTTTGGCGTTTGTTATTCATGCTAAAAGTCTCCTATAGCGTCAAGAATGTACGCACTGACTGAAATGCGGCACAAGAATGGGACAGTTGAGTTTAGGAAGTACAAAATGTACGTTTCAGTGACACGTGGGACAAGAACGGGACATGATCCCCTGTCTCCTGGGTGAAAGTCCTGCATCATTTGACCCATCCATCTCCCCAACCAACCCCCCTACGCAGCATTTCGGTCTTTCACACTACTCGCTACCGTTGACGCTCTTAATACTACGTCATCTTACAGCACCACAGTCGAGCTGCTGCTCTGCCCTGTGCGTTCCATACAGACACTAAAGGGTCAGTATCTGACGCTGAGAGCCATTACCCAAGCATCCGTATTTTACAAGTTGGGAGTGAGAACGGGTTGTGGAGGCAGAGGTCAGTTGATGTAAACGGAAATACCATCATCGTAAGCAGAAAGGTCACGTGAAATTGGAAATGCAATTTCTATGTAACAATGTGGATTTGACAGATTCCTTTTGGAAATATTGTCATCACAGTTTTTGTTGCCTCAAATGGGCAATGGTCACCTACTATTGTCTGGAAGTACCTCCAGAACCCTAGACGGCCAACGTAACTCTTTCCACTTACAAATCACATTATAGTGTGAGTATGCCACTAGCACAGACTGGTTTGGTACTGTTGTGTGTAGAAACGCTGTCACCGTGGGAGAAAAAGGCTCAAGCTGCAGCAGGAAAGATCATTATGGACTGTAAATGTAAATGGACTGTATTTATATAGCGCTTTTCTAGTCGTAACGACTACTCAAAGCGCTTTAACATAGTACAGGAACCATCCACCATTCACACACATTCATACACTGTGGCCGAGGCTGCCGTACAAGGTGCCACCTGTTCATCAGACAAACACTCACACACATTTACACTCCGATGGTGCAGCATCAGGGGCAACTCGGGGTTCAGTGTCTTGCCCAAGGACACTTCGACATGGGACTGCAGGGCCGGGGATCGAACCACCGATTGACAGGTAACCGCTCTACCGCCGAGCCACAACCGCCCCCATTATTGCGAATCTGTAAAATGTGATTATTGCTTTCAGACATATGAGTTAAAATGTGTTCAAGTCTGGAATATACAGGAGCATCACCTGCCATGTCACTTCTTCCAGATGGCAAATTCAGACGCAGACTGACATTTTCAAACCAGGGGTAAATGTGGTAAAACACACACACACACACACACACACACACACACACACACACACACACACACACACACACACACACACACACACACACACACACACACACACACACACACACACCTACAGTGCGTTTCACTATCTTTGTGGGGACCCGTCATTGACATAATGCATTCCCTAGCCCCTTACCCTACCTAACTTTTAAGCAACACACATTTAAGTTGAGTTCATCTGACACTAATGTGCTGTTTAAACCTTAAAGAAACAATAATAATAATCCAACAATATAACATGCATAATGAGTACTTTCACCACTTGAGTGCATTTTGCTGTTGACATAGTATGAATGCAGAAAGTGTGCCTGTAAATGAGTATTTTTACATTGTGTTATGTGCTAATTGTGCTACTAAAGTAAAGGATCACCAACGATCTTAGTGCTCCAAATATTTTATGTAACATCTGTCAGTATTCAGGGAGTTTTCATTTCATAATATAAAAAAGTCCATATGGCTGCTACTCCAACTACAAGGAGGAAGTGAAAGAAACATGACTAATGGCACGCACACACACACACACACACACACACACACACACACACACACACACGCACACACATCGTAACAGAACAGTCTTACTTTAAAGTAAACACCATCATAGTACAGCTGGATCAGGTGAAGGGAGAAAGCACGAGTGAATGGTCAGAGTCGCTGGCATACACAACTCAAAAAAGTAAATCCATGAATATGGATTGGTCACACAAGTTGAAAAATCAAATAGAAGGGTTGAGTCTCACTAAAAAGGCTACTCTGTCTAAATGTGTGGTTTTTTATACTTCTACTGCATAGTCTCCCTGGTCTTGTGTCAACAGAAGGCAAACATCTGTGCCAGTATTTGGTCAGCAGAAACAGGATTTTGAATGATGGTTGTTTTAAGAGTACAGTAACTCATTTCAGAACATGTACATGTAAGACAACACATTTTGAATGTAAATCCATCACAGTTTTATAGCTGAGGATACTGTGTGTGTTTAATGGGTATTCAACATGAGAAACATCTGTAGAAAGAACAAGTTCAACTATAAAACTGTCCAGGCAGTGTTTGAATTAACTGACGCACACACACCCACACACACACACACACACACACACACACACACACACACACACACACACCCACACACACACACACACACACACACACACACACACACACCCACACCCACACACACACCCACCCACACACACACACACACACTCCCTTTCCATCCACCCTGTCATTTTAAGCAGGGGAGATGGACTCTTTCCAGGTTTATCTTGGAACAGCTTTTGAAAAAAGTATTTATACCTCCAAACTCTGGGACGCCTTGTCATTAGAAAGCCTCATATAGCAGCAAGGCTGGTTCCACCCGTCACAACAGCTCCACTCCCACACCCCTTTCTCTCCACTTCTCGCTCTCTCATCAAGGCCACCACCTTTGAGCTTTTGCCTAAACAGTGTTAGCCCAATGTTATATTTAACAAGTGTATCCAATCCCTATTGTTCTAGTTTTTTCATTAATTTGATTATAATGTATTTGCAGCCACAATGTACAGTAGCAAACATTTTGCTGTGCCATCGTAAATCTACAGTGCACATAACAAGCAGCCACATTCACCATCTGGTTCCCACCCACGAGACTCCACTAACCTCCTGACATACACATCCCCTTACGGAGCCGTACGCTTGGTGAAACTGAATGAAATTTTCAAACGTTCAAACCAAATATGTTTTTATGGCTGTAATTGTGCTTGTTAAAGGGTAACTACTGTTTTTTCCCACCTGGACCCTATTTTCTTAAGTTTTTTTGTATGTAAGTCCAGTATTAAGCATGAACGCTGGAACCGGCAGCCACACGCCAGACAGGGGCAAATGTGGATCGTCAATTTGGTCCACTAAGAGTTCTGTTGTTGCTGCTGACAGACTCAGATTAATATTCTGAGTGTCTGACAGCATTATGAAAGGATCCCTACAGAGATAGACCTTTAAAACATCTTTAAGACCTTTCTGTTTAACCAGAAACAGCTCTGAGGTCACTAGCTCTAAACCCACCAGACTCCATTTAAAAAAGCAATACTTTTAGCGTGTATAGAGCCAACATATTCTCACATGTAAATCAGTAAACTATGTGTTTATTTCAACCTACACTAGAGTTGTGGTGGTTGGTTAAAGTAGAAAGACGACCTAAAACGGCTTTTCATAGTTTTATTTTGTTTCTGTCGACTTTGAATGAAGTGTGTTTTATGATGCTAAAATGACTGTTTATTTACATGGAGTCTGGTGGGTTTAGCGAACACAATTTTGCGATGTTTTTGTGTTTAAAAAAAAGATCTTACTCTTTAACAGAAAGGTCGACCTCCTTAGAAATCCTTTCCATAATGTTGTCAGACACTTAGAATAATAATCTGAGTCTGTCAGCAGCAACACGAGCACTTTGTGAAGGTAAACACAAAGACTGTTGTTCCATCAGACACTTGGACACAAAAACATAGGAACATAGGGTCCAGGTTAAAAAGGAGGCTTCAAAGGAGGCCTATTATGCTTTCCCTTTGATTGTGTCATATATAAATACAATGCGACAATGTAGGATGTTCAAATTAAATGTGGCCAAAGCTTCAAATAATGAGGTAACTGCATGCAAAAAAGTTATCCCTGTGAGCAAAAACCTCAGATTTCAGACCGTCCTGTACACTCCTGTTATCTTGGCTGCAGATTATGTAATTTCTCCGCAATTTCAGATCACGTTCCTGCTCGAACATGTCCAGTTGTGTAGTTTTTGGTTCAGAATCTTTCACAGTAGTTCTGCTATACTCTTACAGTCAGTCCCCGGTTGCAATGACAAACAGTACAGAGACTCCATATCTTTGTATAAAGAAAAATTAAAATGTTTGCAGCCAGTTTTAATAAAAGATGGCCATAATGGTCCCAGTAGATCCAGTGTTGCTGGCTTACAGTTTAGCATACGTGGTATTGACTGAGTCCCTGCTAAGAAATAGGAGTTACGTAATGGTATGGTCACACCCGCATTTATAACAGCAAAACTTAGAAATGAAGATCAGTGGAGGCAAAAGTAAAGTAAATGAGCTTTCATGCAGAACTTTGACATGAATTCACGCCGTTGCCTGCCGGCCACTGGCTTCTGTGACTCGAGTGTAATCTCTCATCCAACAGTTCTTTCTTTCTGAAAAAATCTTCCTGGGCTTTACGTTGCATATTCTAAGATAACTTGTAAGGCAGGTGAGTGTAGAACACTACTACGTTTTGGTTTAAATATATATATTTT
The DNA here is from genome assembly GCA_023631565.1 of Gymnocephalus cernua. Taxonomy (NCBI): domain Eukaryota; kingdom Metazoa; phylum Chordata; class Actinopteri; order Perciformes; family Percidae; genus Gymnocephalus; species Gymnocephalus cernua. The sequence continues at coordinate 1,798,145 of CM042431.1, forward strand.
GCTACATTTATGCCGCAATACTACATCGTTTCCGAGTCCCTAAAACGTTAACATTTGGAAACACTGCTGCCCCCGTTGTGGTGTAAAAACTCCGGGGTTGCTTTGTAGTCTGGACGGACACAAACAGAGACATTTGGAAACGAGGAAGCACGTCAGTCAGTCTTGTCTGTTAGGTAGCTTACAGACCTTTCAGAAACAGTTCCACCTCGTAGATTAGATCCGCTACTGGAGCTAAAACTCTTTTGTGGAAAGTATTTTTGTTTTCACTGTGAAGTGAACTCCGCTCTCTCCGGCTTGAAAGCGTTGTGTTTTATGTTGACATTGTGCTTTTTCATTTTGAGATTATTTTCCATTGAATATTGAAGGTCATATTTAAGTGTTTTGGCATGAGGCCGAGTGTGTGTGTATCCATGGTAATGAAAGGGGGATTTAATTATTTCATGTTTTGTTTTGTGGTGCATGATCACAAATCACACCCTTGTAGCTTAAACCACCATGAGTGAAAATGCATGGAGGGAGGAGGAAGGTGCAGTGTGGGTAAGGAGGCGATACGAGAAGGACAGGGAGGGGTTGAGGTGAAGGAGGAGGAGGGCTGGGAGGAGCCGCAGTAGTCAAGGGAGGAGGTGGAGGTAAAATTGGTGTGTAATTACTCTCTTACTCTCTTAAATTAGAGGGGAGGACAGCGCTGCCAACCTCCTGCTGGTGCCTGGTGTCTGCACCAGCATCCCTTCTCCACTTTGTTCCATTTAATTCCTCCTCCCCTCTCCCTGGAGTACCGCTGAAAGGATTTCTGTGAGCCGGCCACGATGCTGTGGGAATTTGGACAATCATTTCTGTTTACAAATGTGCCAAAGTGATGAGAGGATTTAACATCTGTCTCTCAAAGAAAACACAGTCTCTTTATAAACAGGATGAGAAATTAAAGTGGCATCGATTTTAATGTGGTTTATGAAGTCAGTCGGGGAGAGAGTTCTTGCATTCATTTGGAGTCATATCTTTTGGCCGCCTGGCAAAGGGAGTCCATTGGTCCATTTAAAATCTGAATAGGAACAGAGTATGTAGCGGTCAGTCATACATTTGGCTCACACGCAGCACACTACAAAAGAACAGCATGCTAATCAGTCACAGAGGCTAGCGAGCTAGCTTAGCTTGCACTATGCCAATATGTTAGCACTTAAAAAGTACAGCAACCCCCTTGAAACTCTTCTTATTTACAGTTTCATAAATCACAGTGGACATGTGTTCATACAATGAACACACAGACATTAATACACATTATTTGTCATATGCTCTGCATGTCTCTCATAACAGATTAAAAACAGCCAGTGGCCTTCATCTACTACCTCTAGCCCTTGAGTTGATAAATCTACACACATAGTAGGTACATCTCACTTCCATTAAGTATGCCTCCTCGAGTCCTCCACTTGCCTCCCTTCCTTGCGTCTTAGTCCCTCCCACCGAGGAGGCACGGGAGAGACGCGAGGGAATCATGGGAGGAGAGAGGCAACGAGCGGATGAGGCGTCCTTTCCTCTGAAGCGTTACATTAATTTATCAGCTGTATTGGCGGAGTTAACAACTCTTTCAGGAGGGCCAGAACAACTTACGGTTCACCGAGGACCGAGGACCTATCAAATAAGGGAAGTTAGATGCACGTATAGATACACAGAAAGATGCAGGTCACATGGTAAACATTATGTCTTGAATAGTCTCTTGCCAGACCTATCTCCACACGGAGGAGGGTCTGGCTAGTCCACACAGCATTCTGGCATAGGAGAAAAACGTGCTCTGGTTTATTGGCATTTCTTTAAACCAATCACAATCGTCTTGGGCGGTGCTAAGCTCCGGACGGAGCCACGGTGCCTCTGCTAAATACTCTCAGGAAGGAACTTGTTTTGGTGGAACATGTGTACGTTCAGAAGTAGTTTTAGTCGTGCAACAGAAAACTCCGATTGGACAGATAGTCTAGCTAGCTGTCTGGATTTACCCTGCAGAGATCTGAGGAGCAGTTAACCACAGTCCTCACAAATCAGCCGGAGGTTAGAACGCCAACACAGAGACAGAAGAAGGGGACGGACATCCGGGGGAATTTCCGGCGGCACCTGAACAATCCTGGAAATGAAACGTCGTTAATATAGACTATGTCTTGAATATTTTGCTCCCTGAAGGGGCCTTTGACTGGATTATATTTTAAAATAAGTCTGTCAGAATATTTCGCAGTGGGACAACACAGCTGCACTGGTATACCTCCAGGGTTTAAATCAATAAAGGGGAAACTCATTTTCATCATCCTCTTTTGGTGCAGTGTATGCTGCTCTGTTTCCCCTGCTTCCTTCTGCCAGAGTGGAAATTTTAGCCACACAGATATTTCTTGAAGGCAGAGCCTCTCAGGAGGCCGACCAGATTCAATCTTATTGGTTAATTAAACTTCAACAGAGCCAAAGAGCTCAGTTTGTATTTAGCTGAAAACCACTAAATCCATTAGGAAGCGAGGAGGGATGGGTGTATTTGAAGAGCTACTGGTTTTACTCTTGGAGCCTGCAGCCTGTCACACAAAGGAACGCCTCACACAGTCATCGTTCAATCATTTCTAGTGTGATGAGTAGAGGAACTGTTGTCTTTCAGTGGTGATGGACAATCAGTGAGTCACACCGGTTTGCAAGTCAAAATTCAGTCACAAATAGCCATGACGATGAGCCACTTTCTCAAATTACAGGTCAGTGATGTTAAAGGACAAGGCTGGTGTTGTTCTATGTTGTATTCAATCCATCTCAGTGTTTTTGTGAATAATACCCTTCCTAGTCTGTAGCATTCAGTCCTAAGCACACTTGTTCCTGTTCAAGACGTCTTTATTAAGAGGTCACAAACTGTGTTGGGCAGAAACACATAATGGCTGGACTGCCAGCGCAGATCATGTGTAGGTGGCTTCAAACGAAAAGAGAGAAAATAGGCCCTCTGATGTCTCTTAAGTTTTCTTGTTTTCCAGTTGTGTCTTGGGGTAGAAATTCTAATACATAGGGTGAGATGTGAAATAAAGCTTCAGTCATCAATATTCTTTTAAGACGTTTATTTCTTGCAAGAAAAGTTCAGTACATCATCGTCTGTAGCCACGGCGTTCCACTTCTGGGATTGCTCCGGTGCTGCAGGACATTCTGCCAGATGCAATATCCGTTTACTTCCTCTTTCTTTGTGTTGGCTGAAAATAAAAGCAGTTGAAAGTGAGAGGACGTTTCTCTTTTTGCTGAGTAAATATATGATATATATATATAAAAGAAACTCTAAAAGTTACTTTAAAAATGTATAAAAAGAGACGGAACATTGTAAAAAAAAAGCATACCACTGATGAAAGACTCAAGGAGCATTAAATGCAGTTATGGCTTTTGGATCAAAAGTTTCTGAATCAGTTTGTGTTTTAATTGTCCTAAAACTGTCTTTCAAAACAAAAAGAGCGTGTCTGGGCGGGTTGAGATTGATCTTTTAGTATGCTCTGGGCTTTTTGTTAAGGCTACAGGAACTGTAAAGATGTTCCAGGGAAGGAAGAGGGCAGCTAATGATCTTCTCGGGCAATGGTGACGACCCTCTGGAGAGTTCTCCTTTCTGCTAACTGCAATAAGTCAGTATGTCTATGGAGCAGCGGTAGAAAGACACTAGCAGTTGTATCCATACATTACATATGCTTCTAACAGCTAAATGAGAAGCAGTTTTACCAAGAGCGCAACTTTGGGTTCCACATTGGGTGGGTTGAGATTGCCAACTATCTATCTCGGTCGTTTGTTTCAGCATGGAAATAATGGAATGGAAAACCAAGTTATAACTGGGGGGGTCCAGGACATTTTGAGCATCAAACACTTAATTTCCTGCATTCTGGGGAATTATTCTGCAACAATTTGGATGGACGAAATGTTTTTCTTTGCTTGCCAATTACATTGAATCGAGAAAGCCCACCACATGTAACCCCACCATTCCCCCATGTTTTTAAAACTTCATAGAACTATGTCACGTTGTGCGTCACGTGTGTTTCTGGAAGTGAAGTAACGTCCCAAATGTACTTATTTTAACCCAAATCACAATCTTTTTCTAAACTTAACTAAGTAGTAACTAAGTCTCAACTTCAACCGTTTCACAACGTTACTGACGTGACCATTAGTTCAGGTATGAGCACGGAAAACGCTCCTGTTGGTAGTATTTCCTGCCACCGCTAGTGGTGCTAATTTATATAACGCTCCTGTGGGTCGTATTAGAGGGGAGGATTAACGACCTATGTGGTCATATGGTTTGGAAGACGTGTTGGCAACAGCACAGAGCTCATGTTCACTAGTTGTTCATTCCAAAAGTAACCCAGAAATGAGAGACAAAAATGATTAAGATCACTGTTAAGTTGTGTCTTGTGTGCAAGATTAACAACCAGTGAACATTGATTTATATTTGCAGTCTATACTTCCAGAGTCAGTGTGTGGAGTGTGGACCGGGTACTCTCCTGTGCAGCAGCCTGCCATTTAAGCTCATAAGCCTGTCTTATTTTTTACATGAAACCCCGGCCTGGTGCAGCTGGTGGAGGATGGAATGACATCTTGTTGCAGTCATTACCGGTAATCATCTTTACTTTGTACCGGCAGCGAGTAATAACGACTGTATGCATCAGATGGCCTCTTTAATGTGACCATTACATATTTATGGGTAATGATGGTGTGATGATGTGTAAAGGTGAAGCTATCAGGCTATCATGATGGTTCTGACTTGGAGACAAAACAGGATGGACTTCCTGGCAGTAAGAATGAGGGTAGGCTGTAAGTAGTCAGTCTACAACACACTGATCATCCAGTTAAACAGAGAAAAGTCCTGATGTGAACTGATAATAAGTTTAAACTTTTTAAACCCAATGGTTTAGAATTTAGTCTCAGTTCCTACATCGTCTTCCTTTTCTAGCAATGAGAAAACACTTTGCTCCTTTGCAGGAAATGAAATGAAAATGAAATTGAAATGATTCCATTGGAGTTGGTGTAGTAGTTGTGCAGCGTGTAGTGTGTCTTGTTCACTCCTGTCTGGGCCTTGAATCTCATTTTTGCAGCCCAGTCTACAGCTGTGCTAGCAGCTCTGGAGGCCGTACGTAGGCACAGTGGTGCTTTGTGCTAAATGCTAACATCAGCATGCTAACATGCTCACAACGACATTGCTAACATACTGATGCTTATATATGATGGTGTTATGTTTAGGGGTGGGACAAAATACTGATACAGCAATACATCGTTGACCTTCGTGCGATACGCTAATCGATACGCTGGCTCCAAATATCAATATTTTAATGAATAAAATAAGTTGCTCTAAATAGATTTCCCTGCTCCCTGCGTCGCTATGTCATGGCTGCTCGAGGTGGCGCTCAACACATGAACGAGGGAAAGTTGAAGATAAGTTAACTAGTCGAAGAGGAAGAGGTTTTCAGCGGGATGGCGGACAGCAGTTTGAGGACAATAACAGATTTCTCAGCCACCTTTAAGTCCAAAGTCTGGACCCAGAGTTGCTCTATAGTCGTGTCATTTTAATGTACAGATGGAAAAACCTGTGCTGCATAATTGCAGTAAATAACAAGAGAAAACCTGCATTTAACCTGCATTTTTTATTCATAGTTAGGCCGATATCGTGACATATCGTTAAAGGATTGTCTGGCAACAAATTGATTATCGTAGCTGTCATCACCTATAAAATGAGCTCAGACAATATATCTATTTCTACACCAATTACTGCATCTTATACCATTATTACTAATGATTTTGCAGTGACTGATCTGTTCATTTCTAAAGGAGTAGCACGATGAAAGAGAGGATCTGAACATAAAACATTATTACTCTGAAGGTTACCAAAATGTTACAGTGTCCCAGCATGTCATTACAGAACATGCAGATCGTGCCCAGTCTATTTTCCCTGTACAGAAACATGAAATCAGCCTGACCACATACACGGTAAAGAGTAGACCATTAAGTTTTGTCCTGAGCCAGCCGACTGCTGTTTGGCTTCTTTAAATCTGCAGGGCAGCAGGTCTGTCATTATGTGAGCAGAGCTTTGGGTGTGTCTGAGAGGCAGCCAGCCAGAAACTGGAAACCAGGCCACAGCAGCGCAAACATCTGTCCTCCTGACTTCAGAGTGAGATCACACCGACCTCTACTGGGTACAGCCAGTACTACCACAAACTCCCCAGTACATGTTATATGCTCAATGTGGAAACTACTTAACAGTCTCAATACCTCGAGTCACTATTCTCTGGACTCATGACTCAACTTGGACTCGAGGATTTATTAAAATCGGACTTGAGCATTCATGAAATATGACTCAGAAGTTGGATGAAGTTTCTGACTACTTTTATATGTATTAGGCAGTGATGGTGTACTCGGGTCCGAGTCCTGGACTCTGATTTGAGTCTGACTCGAGTCGCTATTCTCTGGACTCGAGATTCGACTCAGACTCGAACTCAGGTAATGGTGACTTGACTTGGACTCAACTCAGACTCCTCTTTTGTGACTCGGACTAGGACTCGAACACTGGGGACTCGAGACTCGAGAGAGAGTTGGTGACTCAATTACAACACTAGAATATTAGAAGTTTGAGGTGTCAGCATAAATACTACATGCAGAAGCACAGAACTACCTCTGGAAGTATTTGGACATATGTGTAGTACTGTAAAAATAATGTCAGTGAGTCGAAGTGCTCACTGGGTGGCTGATCCAGTCCCAGTCCCCATACGGCTCATAATATCGAGCAATCCTTCGCTCGATGAGATCGAACGTACACACTTTGTGTCCTAATTCAAGAAATTCAATTGAATCTTACTGTTTCCATAAGGAATTTTTCATTCAATATCACTTAATTTGCATAAAAACGTGTGGATGGCTAGTGTCTCGGCTAACTGCTAACTCTCCACCTACACCAACCACGTTACAAGTTACAGCCAACAACACAATGTCAATTTATTTTATTGGAAAGTTAATTATTACAGTTTGTATTATTTCATTTGTTATTGATTTTCCAGCTTTATAAAATTCTGCGTGACATTACAAACGTTGGTTACATCTTACAGTATGTGATATGCCCTACAAACCTACACAATATGGAGGACCTGACTGCTGATAGGATATGTGACATTTATGTGACATGTTTTAATTGCCAATTACAAGAGCTTGAGATCAGAAGTGGGCCTGGTAAGCCAGTAGATATCCATCGTTGTACATGTAGATCCGCTTGTTGGTGGGGTTATAGCTCATGCTGGCCACTCCTTTAGCTACTTTCTCCAGTGGGAGCGCTAGTGAGTTGTCCTCTTTGCCTGTTGCCGTGTCAAAAGCGTAGAACACCTCCTCGCGGTAGTCGTCCACATACCGAGTGGCATATAGCACGCCGCACACCATGAAAGCGTTGCTCGCCGCCTTCTTGAACAGCCTCGTCTCCCACGTCTGTGAGACATTGAGTGTCTCCGCCTCGCTGTCCCAAGCTAGCCGGCTCACCACAAGATTACCGTGGTTACCGACAGTAGCGTACAGGGCCCATAGTCCCGTCTCATCTGCCTCCACGTCTACGTCACTATTGGCGCGGCAGTCATAGTAGCAATATGGGAACTTGTTGTTGAAACCCACGCCGGTGCCTGGAAGTGTCACCCGCTTGACGCTGTTGCTGTTCAGGTCGTAGCGGCAGACATCTGCAGAGCGGTAGCAGTGGTAGTACAGCGCTTCGCCGTATAGAACAGCACTGGGACCCTCAATGGTGTTGGTGTGAGTGTAGGATGGAGCGAAGGTGAAGTCCCTGTGGTTGACGGAGGCCATGAAGTCTTCGTAGGTTTGGTAGACGCGCAGCGTGTTACCCCAGATGTGGTTGTTGAGCAGAGCCTGAACCCAGTAGCTGTTCTTCTGCCCCTCGCTGTCCGTCTGGGCCTGTGTGCCCCACGAACCAGAGATGTAGCTCTTACTATAGGGACTGACCTTAGTCACGACAGGAGCACTAATGTTGGACATTAGGCCCTTGAGGCAGTACCTGTTCTGGCCTGGAAACAGAGAGAACAAGTGAATGTACAGTACAGCTACAACTTAATAACTTACAGTAACTTAAACTCAATAACACAGGAGACACAAGAAGATGCAAAAACAACAAATAATCAGCGATTGCAGAATTCAATGCATAATCAGCCAAAGTCTGCATATTTATGCGGGGGCCGTATTTTTTTAAATACGCCGCACTTTCGCCACATAAATTGCCGATTTCCGCGCAAAATATGCGGGGCTTGCATGATTTCATAATCCCCGCATTTTCGTTGCAAAAAAGTCACATATATCTCAGCGCATTTTTTAAGAACACGTGCCGCATAATCGAGGATTTTTGCTCGCAACAATCACAAAAAACTCAGCGTTTTTCTGGAGGGACTGAATAAAGAGATAGAAATACTGTAGGATAGTACTAATAAAAAGGGGTTAAGCATCGCCTGTATTCCTTCTCTTCCCTGTTGTAAAATCTGTCCATACTTTACAGTACATGTTGTTTTGCTATTTGAATAAACTTGCTAAAATTAGAACACTCATGTATTGTTGTCACATCAGACTTTACATCATCACACTTTTTAATAAAAGTTGCAAGTACTTGGACAACAGGATGAATCTGTACATACACTACAACTTATTGTCAAAGTAAGTTTGGTTGGAGGACGTTTTAATGCTAACGTTTTAAGATCCTTCTCTCCATACTGTATAACCATTCAATGCTTCAACAATAGTTGAACTTCTGAGTAGTTTAACTGACAAATAAGGCCAAAAAACGCATGCAATTTGCATACAATTTCTTTAAATTGCTACTGTACTGCACACTGTAATAGACAACATACTTTATTTTTACTTAGAGCGTTCATCATAGTCATTGCAATGAATGAGTGAATGCTCTTTCACACACTTTCAGACACTTTCACACACACACACACACACACACACAAAGGCAACACACACACACACACACACACACACACACACACACACACACACACACACACACACACACACACACACACACACACACACACACACACACACACACACACACTTACCTCTGAAGTCTTTGGGGATGGACTTGCAGGACTCAACGCTGTTCTTCAGGTAGCGCAGTTTCTCTTTGACAGTCTGCATGTTAATTGTGTCTGACATTTGCATCCGGTCTACATCTCTACGCACTTTAGTCACCTAACACACACACAAACACTCACATTTACATTTACAACATTGTTCATGGACCGTTAAATGAACTTTCTCTTTGGAACATATTACAGTTTTTGCCCATTGCTTACACACTAAAAATGAATGCTTAGACCAAAGCCTCAATACGTAAGGGATAATGTAGAGCGAGGCGGTTGTTATAGCGAATACAACCCCGACAGGGTGATCAGGACCCCGATGCGAAGCACGCCCCTCCAAGCCCCCCACCACACACACACACACACACACACACACACACACACACACACACACACACACAAGTATATGTGTTTTTCCCCAATAGCAGTTTATCCAGTAATTGTTTGTTTTTTTGCTTTTGTTTTGTTGCTAAATTTGATTCTATTTTTCTTTATTTCTGTAAGAATGTTTGTTTTTTGTATAAACTCTTGTCTGATTACTGCAGAAATTCTACTTTTGAGTTTTACAGAAGACTGAGTCTGAGAAAATGAAAAACAAGAACAAAGACCCATCAGTGTGTTGCTGGTGATATGAACGAGGAATTCAAATGGTGCTTGTGTGTGTTTGGTTTTGTTGCAAGAATTTCATTTTTAGAAAGGAGTGTTAAGTTGTGATTGCAATGTTTTTTTGAGATCATGGATTAAAAAAAGCGACAAAAACTGTAAAAACAAAATATATAAACAATAAAAAATAAAAATATAAACCCTCGAAAAACGTCAAAAGGCCACAAATGTCAGAAAAAGCAGCAAAAACTTTGGAAAAAAACTCCAAAAGACGACAAAAACATCAAACATTTGTGCAAAAAAAACCTTGCAAAAAAAGTCGACAAAGGCAACAAAAACATTGAAAACATTGAGATATATATATATATATATATATATATATATATAATTGTGTATAATTGTGCTGTAATTGTATATATCTGCTGATGCAACAGCCCAGGTTTCGCATAGAGTTTAGTAAGGTTTAAATGTATGTTACTCGCTATAATTGCTCTGCAACTCTAGGAATAATTTTAGTGTCAGTCCATGTTGTGCTGTACCTCTTTGGAGAGTTTCTGGGATTGGGGGGTGTTAGACTGGCTGTGGATATGACCGATGTCTGTCTCCAGCTGGCTGAGTTGCTGGCCCAGCCGGTGCAGAGCCAAGGGTGTGTACAAGCCCTGGTCGTTCAGGTACTGGTGAGGCTTCAGCCGCTCCGTCAAGTTCAGAATCACAGCCTGGATCTCAGGGAGACGCTGATTGGACAAGTCCACCTGAACGCAGACACAGACAGAAACTCAAACTGATTCAGGTCTTCAGGTTGTAGAAATGCTGATAGTAGTGACCTGTTTAGTTCTCACCTGTTTCTGCAGGCTGGTCAGAGATCCTTCACAGGACTGAACCTGCAGCAGCACGGCCTCGTAGCTCACAGTAGGGAACGCCCACATAGTGGAGTTCACCTCGCAAACACACGAGTCGTCCTTCTTCAGGCCCGGCACACGCTGAGCCTGGCCGTCACCCTGCAGGCACACGTGCACAAAAAAACTCAGTTAGAGCTGCAAAGATTAAAGGGTAACATGCTGTCAGGACACGCCCTCATACTCTGCTCCTGACTGGCTAGTAGTCCTTACCTAGGTACTGTCAGGACACGCCCTCATACTCTGCTTCTGACTGGCTAGTAGTCCTTACCTAGGTACTGTCAGGACACGCCCTCATACTCTGCTTCTGACTGGCTAGTAGTCCTTACCTAGGTACTGTCAGGACACGCCCTCATACTCTGCTTCTGACTGGCTAGTAGTCCTTACCTAGCTACTGTCAGGACACGCCCTCATACTCTGCTTCTGACTGGCTAGTAGTCCTTACCTAGGTACTGTCAGGACACGCCCTCATACTCTGCTTCTGACTGGCTAGTAGTCCTTACCTAGGTACTGTCAGGACACGCCCTCATACTCTGCTTCTGACTGGCTAGTAGTCCTTACCTAGGTACTGTCAGGACACGCCCTCATACTCTGCTTCTGACTGGCTAGTAGTCCTTACCTAGGTACTGTCAGGACACGCCCTCATACTCTGCTTCTGACTGGCTAGTAGTCCTTACCTAGGTACTGTCAGGACACGCCCTCATACTCTGCTTCTGACTGGCTAGTAGTCCTTACCTAGGTACTGTCAGGACACGCCCTCATACTCTGCTTCTGACTGGCTAGTAGTCCTTACCTAGGTACTGTCAGGACACGCCCTCATACTCTGCTTCTGACTGGCTAGTAGTCCTTACCTAGCTACTGTCAGGACACGCCCTCATACTCTGCTTCTGACTGGCTAGTAGTCCTTACCTAGGTACTGTCAGGACACGCCCTCATACTCTGCTTCTGACTGGCTAGTAGTCCTTACCTAGCTACTGTCAGGACACGCCCTCATACTCTGCTTCTGACTGGCTAGTAGTCCTTACCTAGGTACTGTCAGGACACGCCCTCATACTCTGCTTCTGACTGGCTAGTAGTCCTTACCTAGGTACTGTCAGGACACGCCCTCATACTCTGCTTCTGACTGGCTAGTAGTCCTTACCTAGGTACTGTCAGGACACGCCCTCATACTCTGCTTCTGACTGGCAAGCTAAATGCAAAAACCCTAAAAAGGAGAATTCAAGAAGAAATCAAAAAATGCCCTCAGACCTTAGAGGGTTAATACTGGACCAATGTCAAAGACTGTTGTTCCCGTCAGTCACTTAGACACAAACAAATAGGAACATAGGGTCCAGGTTGAAAAGAAAACGGTAGTTACCCTTTAAGTAAGTAAGTAGAATTTATTGATTTTCAAAGATAAAACAATCACAGGTGCTTTACATAAAACATACAATGTGATATGATACAACATTAATCGATTAATTGATTAGTTGTCAACTATTAACCCTAACTATTGCTGTAGCCTGACGTGCGGCTCTCGAAAAATGTAACTACGTCGCGGCGACACACGTCTCTCGGCCGTGGCTTGGTAGCATTGCACCCCCCCCCCCCAACTCATTTCTTGGTTCTCCTTCTCCATAAACAACATGAAATCAAGGAGAGGGGTAACTTCCTGCTCCAGGTTTCCCACCGTGCTCAGAAAGAAAAGGGGAGACACTATAATCACCATCACTCTCTCACTCGCTCTATCACACACACACACACACACACACACACACACACACACACACACACACACACCAGGCCTGATATTCTCTTAAAGAGACAGACTCACACAATTAGAAACTTCAGGCCAGAGCCGATCCGCCCTATACGCTCACTACACAAGCTGCGTAGGGCCCCGCAAATTACTCGAGGCCCCGCCTCCCCCTCGTGCCATAGCGCGTCAATTAATGTTTACAACATCCATGACAAAATGAAGCGAAACTATCCTTCTGGTCACGAAAAGAGGAAAAAAAACACCATGAGAGTGAATTGCGGGAACAACAATCAGGTAAACTTGTGTTCTCTCCTCTCCAAGTTTGATGTCAGCAAAGTAAAGTTACGTTTATGTGCATTTCTATTGTGTTTTTTTTTTCGGTCTTGCTAACCTAGCTGGGCAGGCAGGCAGTGCATCTCTTGTCTAGCTGCTAACGCCAGTCACTTCCAAGGCTGTGTTTTGTGACTTTGTGCCTGACAAAAGTGAGAGTAAAATACAATTATTTATTACGTTTGATAAACGACAAAGTGCAACGGTGTTTGTTTACTGCGGCTCGGAAAAGATAACCGCGTCGGGTGTGTTATCATGCGTTAGGCGCGTACATGAAATGAAACGCACATTTTTCAAGCAGAAATATATGCGAAGACCAGACAGACTGTAGGCTACAATATATGGGTGTGAATGATGGCACGCCTCATCAAAGTACACATTATACATACTTTTAAGACACTGATTATCTAGTCTCAGACAATGTGTAGTTAAAAACTCTAAACAACTGCACTAATTATGCAAGATGGAAAGCAATGTATTGACAATTTGACATTGATTTATAGGCTATATTGAATTTAAAATGTTGATTAGCTGGACATACTGGTCAATATGGATGCACATCCCTCAGTAAATAATAACCATAAATCAAGAATTGCTTCAACATGCATAATAATAAATACAAACTTTAACATGCTATGGCAAGCCATTTTAGCTTTTATTCATTCACAGTTTATTAAGTGAATTCTTGATTATTTTACTAGTAGGGCCCCTTAGTTAATTTTTACCTACCAATGTCTATTATTAATATCAGGAATTACATGTTCACTTGTACAAAAGTTAATTCTTGATATCACTCACAGGGATTATGGATATCTGCATCACTAGTTCACTATTTAAATATTACAAGAAAGTGCAGAAAAGGAATATTTTGATGGTAAGATTTTAATTCAAACATTCAAATGTTTACACATTTGTAACATGTAACGAGTAGTGTAAATGACTGTTTAACTAACTATGTGATATTCTTCTCAGTTTATTCTAGACAGTCCAGATAGTCTGGTGGTGCCCATACTGATGCTGAAAATGCCCAGGCTGTAGAGAGAACCAAAGTTAATCCCAAAAGCCAAAGTTCAGGGTTATAATTGATTATTTTCTTCTTATTTATGTTTACATTAATATTCACTTATTTAATAATATTCACTTGTTATCTTACTATTATAGAACATACTCTATTCAATAAATATTGTTGGTTTGATCCTCATTCTGTTCTATATTGTTGTACTTATTCTTTGACTGTTTTGTTTAAAGGAGGGAGGATTGTATTGGGAGCACTGAAGTGTCAGGTGTGACTGTGTGGCCAATGGTTTACATAGCTCACAGCATCACGGGTCAGGTAGAGGGCCCCTTAGCAGAATTTTGCTTAGGGCCCCAGGGAGGTCAGGATCGGCACTGCTTCAGGCCACTTACGTAGGCTACGGAGAAAGTTCTGCATGGAGCCTCCGTATAAACATAAATCACACTAGAGACTGCATTCACAAATATATCTAAATAATAATAAAAAAAAATGCCTCAGCATAATGTCATGAACTGCTATATAATCTTCTTATTTGTCCTAGGTTTCTAATATTATGATATCAAGATTGAACTCACTGATGAGAGCAGCAGTAGCAGCAGCAGCAGCATGTTCACAGCTGGAAAGATGAAGCGTGGACTGACAGGAACAGAAGATTATAGTTCTGAAATCAGCACCTCTTCCTCTTCTCTTCTCTCTAATACACACCTTCACAACAAACGCACGTTTCCCTGACTTGCTTCTGGTCACTGATGGATCACTAGAGAAAAAAAACACTCCCTGTGGATGTGAAACTCTAAAAATGTGAAACTGTGGAGTTTCCAAACAGCCAGGAGTTCTCTATATTTCCCCCGTTTCCTTCATTCAGTGGTTATGACCCCTTTCGCAATATCCAAGGCTTGGCTCCTGTTTGTAACCCTTCTGCTTTTAAAGTTTCTATATCAGAAATGTGCGAGTTTTTTTAAAACTAACATGGATGGTTCCATAAAACGCTTTTTGCAAGTAAAATTAAGGATCAGATCCCTAATTTCATTGATTATGGCTGTTTCATTCAATTTTATAGCATTACCCTGACTAAACTTTGACACGTGTGATTATCCATCAATGAGATAACATTATGCGGAGGTGACAGTTAAGTTTAGGCACCAAAGCAACTCTTTTCTCTAATACACACAATCACAACAAACACACGTTCCACTGACTTGCTTCTGGTCACTGATGAGTCAGTCAAAAGAGTAGCAGAGCTTCGGCTGTAGGCTACTTCCACCCAATATAGTCCCAAATCAATATCTGCCTAGGAAATCGTCTGGTCTTATTTTGCATTGCTATTTGTACTTGTTGTGAATACGCAGGCCACAAGAAGTAATTAGGTAGTTTTGTTGTTGTTGGCTCACTTTTACTCGCGGCAACAAAGGATTCCATTCACTACGCTAAGCTAAGCTAACGGTGGCTCCGCCGGACTGAGACAATGCATGCACTGAGCCAAAAAATGCGTTTGGCCACCTATCTATATCTAGAGGAGACCGTGATAAGCCCTATTTCAACAAACGGTGGTTTAAGTGAACTTAACCACTCCCTTGTTAAGTGAACTCCGCTCTTAGGTTTGACAGCTCTGTATTTTATGTTGACACCACGTTGTGCTTTTTCATTTTGAGATTATTTTCCATTGGATAGTTATAGTTAATAAATGAGTGTGTTGGCATGCCTGGTGGAGTGGCCTCCATGGTATTGGAAGGGGGATTTAAGTCTTGTACAGTATGTTTCGTTTTGTTGTGCTTGATCAAAAAACATCCAGCGAGAGGAGGTGTCAAGGGTAGACTCATACAAGTACCTTGGGGTCCAAATTAATACCAAAAACTGGACTAAATACATCTATCGTTTATTTAGCTAAGCATGTAAACGATCTGGAACAACGAAAACACAATGTTTAACGTCAGTGAATGTTTTAGACAATAAAAACGGCGAGTTTGTGAGTTCGCCACTTGTAAGAGACACGAGAGAGAAGCTCATGAACGAGCATATTGCTACCGGTTGCTAAGACAACGCAAACAAATTGTTGCTAGTGCGCGTGTCCATCGTGACGTCATGGGCCAAGAATGTGGAAGATCCGAGCTCCATGTTTGCTTTATGCGCTTTTGACCAACTCTCATTGTAACGTACGGGGCTTCCCGCCGAACACTGTATCCAGTTCTCTTAATACATCCATGGTATAAACAGCTCGACTACAACTTATTTAAAGCTAATGTACTTGCACTTACTACTTGTTTTCTGGAGTTTGTACCTTCACAGTTGAAAGCTCTGCTTCTGACTGGCTAGTAGTCCTTACCTAGGTACTGTCAGGACACGCCCTCATACTCTGCTTCTGACTGGCTAGTAGTCCTTACCTAGCCACTGTGCAAGCTAAATGCAAAAACCCTAAAAAGAAATCAAAAAATGCCCTCAGACCGTAGAGGGTTAATACTGGACCAATGTCAAAGACTGCTGTTCCTGTCAGTCACAGTCACAGGGTCCAGGTTGAAAAGAAAACGGTAGTTACCCTTTAAGTAAGTAAGTAGAATTTATTGATTTTCAAAGATAAAACAATCACAGGTGCTTTACATAAAACATACAATGTGATATGATACAACATTAATCGATTAATTGATTAGTTGTCAACTATTAACCCTAACTATTGCTGTAGCCTGACGTGCGGCTCTCGAAAAATGTAACTACGTCGCGGCGACACACGTCTCTCGGCCGTGGCTTGGTAGCATTGCACCCCCCCTCCCCCCCCCCCCAATTCATTTCCTGGTTCTCCTTCTCCATAAACAACATGAAATCAAGGAGAGGGGTAACTTCCTGCTCCAGGTTTCCCACCGTGCTCAGAAAGAACAGGGGAGACACTATAATCACCATCACTCTCTCACTCGCTCAATCACACACACACACACACACACACACACACACACACACACACACACACACACACCGGGCCTGATATTCTCTTAAAGAGACAGACTCACACAATTTTGAAACTTCAGGCCACTTACGTAGGCTACGGAGAAAGTTCTGCATGGAGCCTCTGTATAACCATAAATCACACTAGAGACTGCATTCACAAATATATCTAAATAATAAGAAAAAAAAACGCCTCAGCATAATGTCATGAACTGCTATATAATCTTCTTATTTGTCCTAGGTTTCTAATATTATGATATCAAGATTGAACTCACTGATGAGAGCAGCAGTAGCAGCAGCAGCAGCATGTTCACAGCTGGAAAGATGAAGCGTGGACTGACAGGAACAGAAGATTATAGTTCTGAAATCAGCACCTCTTCCTCTTCTCTTCTCTCTAATACACACCTTCACAACAAACGCACGTTTCCCTGACTTGCTTCTGGTCACTGATGGATCACTAGAGAAAAAAAACACTCCCTGTGGATGTGAAACTCTAAAAATGTGAAACTGTGGAGTTTCCAAACAGCCAAGAATTCTCTATATTTCCCCCGTTTCCTTCATTCAGTGGTTATTACCCCTTTCGCAATATCCAAGGCTTGGCTCCTGTTTGTAACCCTTCTGCTTTTAAAGTTTCTATATCAGAAATGTGCGAGTTTTTTTAAAACTAACATGGATGGTTCCATAAAACGCTTTTTGCAAGTAAAATTAAGGATCAGATCCCTAATTTCATTGATTATGGCTGTTTCATTCAATTTTATAGCATTACCCTGACTAAACTTTGACACGTGTGATTATCCATCAATGAGATAACATTATGCGGAGGTGACAGTTAAGTTTAGGCACCAAAGCAACTCTTTTCTCTAATACACACAATCACAACAAACACACGTTCCCCTGACTTGCTTCTGGTCACTGATGGATCACTAGAGAAAAAAAACACTCCCTGTGGATGTGAAACTCTAAAAATGTGAAACTGTGGAGTTTCCAAACAGCCAGGAGTTCTCTATATTTCCCCCGTTTCCTTCATTCAGTGGTTATTACCCCTTTCGCAATATCCAAGGCTTGGCTCCTGTTTGTAACCCTTCTGCTTTTAAAGTTTCTATATCAGAAATGTGCGAGTTTTTTTAAAACTAACATGGATGGTTCCATAAAACGCTTTTTGCAAGTAAAATTAAGGATCAGATCCCTAATTTCATTGATTATGGCTGTTTCATTCAATTTTATAGCATTACCCTGACTAAACTTTGACACGTGTGATTATCCATCAATGAGATAACATTATGCGGAGGTGACAGTTAAGTTAAGGCACCAAAGCAACTCTTTTCTCTAATACACACAATCACAACAAACACACGTTCCCCTGACTTGCTTCTGGTCACTGATGAGTCAGTCAAAAAAGTATGAGTGCTTCGGCTGTAGGTTGCTTCCACCCAATATAGTCCCAAATCAATATCTGCCTAGGAAATCGTCTGGTCTTATTTTGCATTGCTATTTGTACTTGTTGTGAATACGCAGGCCACAAGAAGTAATTAGCTTGTTTTGTTGTTGTCTCACTTTTACTCGCGACATGCTAACGGCAACAAAGGATTCCATTCACTATGCTAAGCTAAGCTAACGGTGGCTCCGCCGGACTGAGACAATGCATGCACTGAGACAAAAAATGCGTTTGGCCACCTATCTACATCTAGAGGAGACCGTGATCAGCCCTATTTCAACAAACGGTGGTTTAAGTGAACTTAACCACTCCCTTGTTAAGTGAACTCCGCTCTTAGGTTTGACAGCTCTGTATTTTATGTTGACACCACGTTGTGCTTTTTCATTTTGAGATTATTTTCCATTGGATAGTTATAGTTAATAAATGAGTGTGTTGGCATGCCTGGTGGAGTGGCCTCCATGGTATTGGAAGGGGGATTTAAGTCTTGTACAGTATGTTTTGTTTTGTTGTGCTTGATCAAAAAACATCCAGCGAGAGGAGGTGTCAAGGGTAGACTCATACAAGTACCTTGGGGTCCAAATTAATACCAAAAACTGGACTGAAATTTAAAAGTTGCAGTCTGTTTGTCTGACACGTCCGTCCGTCCGTCTGTCTGTAGGTCAGTGTTACACCACTCACACCGCGACGGTGCTAGTAGTGTATGAAAGTTCAGTTTTATTCCTTCACAACAAGACATGTCACAAAACAGCAAGTTCCAAAGAGTAAATTTTTTTCGGGCACTCACAAAGTGTATTCTTATCATCGCCTCGACTACTAGCCCCCAGGAAGAGCGCCATGTCTAAAAGCCACCATGGGGATAGGGGTGGTACTGCGCTCCATGGCCCAGAAAGACTTTTCAAATAGACTTTGCATGGTGAAAGAAACATCTATATTTCAGCGGATAATTTGTTGGGTATATCAACTCACCAGTCCGAACACTTAAAGGTTCCTTGTTTAAAACGTCACGTTTTTAACATTTTTAACATTCACTAGTAGCAAATCCAGAATGATTAAATTAGGCTTGATGAACGCGCATAATGGACGCAAGCTGACCTGCGGGACTGCGCCCGCCTGCTCACATGACTGTTCTCCCGAGGTCAGGTAGCTAGCTGTAATAATGGATATAGCTGATGGTTGTAATTCACTATGTGTTATATGAATATGTCCATGGTATTACCTTATGAAGTTATGATACATCCGAGGGATGTGTGTGTGCTGTAAAGCCTGTTACATGGATGTAACATCATTAGCGTTTCCCAAACTGGATCGGCTAGCTAGCTAGTTGCTAACATCAGGGGTAGCTAGCTTAATGCCTACACAACGTTACTACAGACATAGTGATTACATTGCCTTGGTTCTCTTATGATACACCCGAGGGCTGTATGCTGTAAAGCTTGTAACGTGGATGAAGGATGATGCCATGGATGAGCTTTGTTCACTAAACTGCAGGCTAACTGCTAGCACTAGTTAGTAGTTAGCTAGCTAGTAGCACGACGTAATTATTAAATCTCCTTGGTTGTCTAGCTAAATACATCTATCGTTTATTTAGCTAAGCATGTAAACGATCTGGAACAACGAAAACACAATGTTTAACGTCAGTGAATGTTTTAGACAATAAAAACGGCGAGTTTGTGAGTTCGCCACTTGTAAGAGACACGAGAGAGAAGCTCATGAACGAGCATATTGCTACCGGTTGCTAAGACAACGCAAACAAATTGTTGCTAGTGCGCGTGTCCATCGTGACGTCATGGGCCAAGAATGTGGAAGATCCGAGCTCCATGTTTGCTTTATGCGCTTTTGACCAACTCTCATTGGAACGTACGGGGCTTCCCGCCGAACACTGTATCCAGTTCTCTTAATACATCCATGCTCGACTACAACTTATTTAAAGCTAATGTACTTGCACTTACTACTTGTTTTCTGGAGTTTGTACCTTCACAGTTGAAAGCACTTAATTGTAAGCTAAATGACATGTAATGTAATATAATAATGTAACCTGAAAACATGTATTATTCTATGGTATCTTGCAGTATCTGGTAACAACAAATCACTACTCATGTAGCTACCTACTGGCGAGGTAAAGGAATGCATAACTTATAATAAAACTACATTGTCTCAATGCATTACTAAACAGAATACAGATTAAATTATGTATTATGTGTAAACAAACAACAATACTTTCAAACGGGGTATTTCCAGGTGCTACATCTGTCTGCCCGTCCGTCCGTCTGTCTGTCTCTCTCTCTCTCTCTCTCTCTCTCTCTCTCTCTCTCTCTCTCTCTCTGTCTGTCTGTCTGTCTTTCTGTCTGTGGAACTTCCTAAGTGGATATTTTCTGTGCTCAGTGCAGAGTCATTTCTTTCTGTTCCTGAACCCGGCTACCACATCCACAGAGACAGTGTGCGCTCCAGTAACCAAAGGCACGTATTGGTGGCCACTCACATTTTCACATCAAGCAATTATTATTTTGTTCCCTCCAGACCTATGAAGGTAAATATGGTGCAAAAGGTGAGAGCTTGTAAAATACAATGTGAGAACTTGCAGAAAAAAAAATCTGAACTTGAATTTTAAAATTTGCACTTGTAAAAAAAATATTCACACACGTGTGATCTGAATGTGAAGTCACAAAAAGAAAACAAACATGAGAGCTTGTAATAAATTGAAATTTGCACTTGTAGAAAATATGCATCGTTCATGCAAATATCAATCTACACATTTGTGAATATTTTTTCTGTGACTTGACATTCAGATCAAACGTGTGTGAATATTTTTTTACAAGTGCAAATTTTATTTTTACAAGTGCAAATTTTATTTTTACAAGTGCACATTTTAACATACAAGTTCAGATTTTTTGTTCTGCAAGTTCTCACATTGTATTTTACAAGCTCTCACCTTTTGCACCATATTTACCTTCATACAGAGCTTCACCAAAAATCCCAGGTGGGGGACAACAGACAATCACTTATCAGTGGGAGTATCTCTCAGTCAACGCATGTGTCACTTGTGCAGCATTTGACACTCATACGTACAAGCAATCCACATCCCAATTATTATATACAACCCCAAATCAGAAAAAGTTGTGACAGTATGGAAAACACAAATAAAAAAAGAAAGTAGTGATTTCTAAATGTACTTTGACTTGTATTTCATTGCAGACAATACAACAGCACATAATGTAATATGTATTATTGTTTGTTTGTTTTTTCAAAAAAACAAAATTCCTATTTTGGTTCTTGCAACACATTTAAAAAAAAGTTGGAACAGTAAAACATTTACCACTTTGTAATGTTGCCATTCCTTTTCACAACACTTAAAAGACGTTTAGGGACTGAAGACACCAAGTGATGAAGTGTTTCAGGTGTAATTTTGTCCCATTCTTGCTGCAAACAAGTCTTAAGGTGGGCAACAGTACGGGGTCTTCGTTGTCGCATTTTGCGCTTCAAAATGCGCCACACATTCTCTATTGGAGACAGGTCGGGACTGCAGGCAGGCCAGTCAAGTACCCGCATCCTCTTCCTCCGCAGCCAGGACTTTGTAATGTGTGCAAAATGTGGTTTTGCATTATCTTGTTGAAATATGCATGGACGTCCCTGGAAAAGATGTCTTCTTGAAGGCCGCATATTGTGCCCCAAAATCTCTAAGTACGTGTCAGCATTAATGGTGCCATCACAGAAGTTCAAGTTACCTTTGCCAAGGGCACTGACACAACCCCATACCATGACCGACCCTGGCTTTTGGACTTGTTGCTGGTAACAGTCTGGATGATCCTTTTCTTCTTTGGTCCGGAGCACATGGCGTCCATTTCTCCCAAAAAATACCTGAAATACTGATTCATCTGACCACAGTACACGTTTCCACTGTGTGATGGTCCATCCCAGATGCCTCCGAGCCCAGAGAAGTCGATGGCGCTTCTGGACACTGTTAACATAGGGCTTCCTTTTGGCACAGTACAGTTTTAACTGGCATTTGTGGATGTAACTACGTATTGTGGTACTTGACAAAGGTTTGCCAAAGTAGTCCTGAGCCCATGTGGTGATATCGCTTATAGATGAATGACGATTCTTGATGCATTGCTGCCTGAGGGATCAGAGATCACGGTTGTTCAGCTTAGGCTTGCGCCCTTGTCCTTTACGCACTGAAATTCCTCCTCATTCCTTGCATCTTTTAATTATGTTATGCACTGTTGAAGGTGAAATAATCTTTGCTCCTAAAGGACTAGACCTTTCTTGGATGCTGCTTTTGTACCAAATCATAATTACAATCACCTGTTGACATCACCTGTTTCAAATCACATCATTATTTAACCAATTTACCTGATTACTAGCCCTAAATTGCTCCTGTCCCAACCTTTTTTGGAATGTGTTGCAGGTCTGAATGACAGGAAAGGATGTATATTTACAAATGAAATTAAGTTGACCAGACAAAACATGAAATATTTTGTGTTCACATTGTCTGCAATGAAATACAAGTCAAAGTACATTTAGAAATCACTACTTTCTTTTGTTATTTGTGTTTTTCATACTGTCCCAACTTTTTCTGATTTGGGGTTGTAATAATGCATACGTATTGCAATTAAATTGGGATGTTGATAGCCTGTATGAGTGTCAAATGCTGCACAAGTGACATGTGCATTGATTGAGAGATACTCCCACTGATAAGTCTATTGTCCCACACCTGGACACAGGATGTTTGTTGCTTGAGATACTCTTGATGAAGGTCCGGAGGGACCTTCATCTTTCTTTTTGTAAAGAAACGGTGATGCTTTAGCAGGAGCAGAGTGCAGGATTTGTTCCTTTGTTTCCAACTTGTTTTTTTTTTTTTTAAATGTACTGTATGTATAGGTTTTCAGTATTAGAAAAATATATTGTTTTTTAGGGAACTATCAGAAATGCTCCATTGGGTCCGAGCTGGCGGCAGCGCCGTGTCTATGTGTGAAACTCTTTGGTTTCTGATTTATTTCTCAAAGGAGGACACATGTGATCTTCAGAGCAGCAGCATGAAGGTTTTGCTGCAGCAATTCAATTTCAGTCGGACGTTAAGGTCAGGCTGATATATTTGTTTGTTTTTGTGTCACCATTCATCAAGACATATTGCACATATTATGATTGACTGTGGCAATAAACCTTAGAGGGGGAGCAAAGGATACATACATGAAATCTCATATACCAGGGGTCCTCAAACATATCACTCAAAGGGCTGTTGACATACTATGAATGCAGAAAGTGTGCCTGTAAATGAGTATTTTTGTGTTATGTGCTAATTGTGCTACTAAAGTAAAGGATCACCAATGATCTTAGTGCTCCAAAAGGGAACGTTTTAGCTCAAAATATTTTATGTAATATCTGTCAGTATTCAGGGAGTTTTCATTTCAAAATATAAAAAAGTCCATGTGGCTGCTATTCCAACCACAAGGAGGAAGTGAAAGAAACATGACTAATGGCACACACACAAACACACACACACACACACACACACACACACACGCCTATCCTTAACCCCACAAGTATACTGTGTATGTAGTTACGAATGTAGTTAAACAAGAACACACACACACGCGTGCATGTTCACTTATTCACATGCAGAGGTACTGTATGTGGGAGTGTTCACAAGTTAGAAGCTGCAGTCAGACACACACTCATATTCACGGTGTGTTCAGGGACGGTTCATTCTGCTCTGCTCTCTGCTCCGCCATGAAGCTGTATGTGATCGTTCCACTATGTGCTCTGTTCACCCTCACCCAACAGGTAAGAAAACCTGTAACAATTATTACATATAATGGTCAAATTTTCAGTCTTTTTGCTTTTTGCATAACATTAGCTGAGGTGTATGACTGGTAACTGTTGATTTTGTTTAGTTGTAATTATAGAAGTGATTATTGGTCGGACTATATGTTTGTATTATTATCTCTATTGTTAGTTGTTGGGACTTGACCATTTACATGTTCATAGCAACAAAAATTTAAAAATAAAAATAAAATAAAAATGTGTTGTTTACTTCATAGGCTGCGTACATGTGTTACTACATTATCTGGGTCACATGACATGATTTCACCAAAAGATGTATCCTGGAATTCACTCAAAACAAATAAATAAATATTGTTACTGACTGACTCAAAGAGACAATTATATTGCAATTATGTCTGAGACAATTAATACAGCTAAATTTGTTACAGCTCTAGAAAATACTAGACAAATATTGATTACCATGTCTTTTTATATTTGATTACACACTGCCCATTTCTAACTATTTTGGCCAACAGAGCGTCAAATAATGACGCCAAGAGTCCCGACCAAGCGCGTCTAAATATAAAACTAAAGGAGACTTATTGCGTCAATAACAAACGCCACCTGACCAAGCATCGCTTTTTGGCGTGATGGGAGAGAGAATGTTTTGGTAAATCAGCCACTCACTAACCTTGTCGTTGTTGCCGACTGTCCACTTGGTATTAACACGTCTTCTTGTACTTCTTGTTCTTTGAATCCTCCTCATCTTGATTGCTCGGCCTCTTCCAGTAATTTGCCGGCACATTTTTTGAGCTCAATTCAACAATGGCAAAAAAACAAACAACTAACATGTAATATTCT
Source organism: Gymnocephalus cernua (assembly GCA_023631565.1). Taxonomy (NCBI): domain Eukaryota; kingdom Metazoa; phylum Chordata; class Actinopteri; order Perciformes; family Percidae; genus Gymnocephalus; species Gymnocephalus cernua. The sequence continues at coordinate 1,822,809 of CM042431.1, forward strand.
TAATTTCAGGTACCTTCACCGTGTGCATGTGAGTTGATTAATTCAGAGAAGGCATTCCCTTATGACAAACTCAGCTCAGTGGAGACCAACGCATTAAAATGCAACAGCGACATCACCCCACAGAAGGTGAGTAGCTGCGTTATCCTCTGAACCAGACTGCTGTAATAATAACTACATGATAAATAATAAATAATATGTAATAATAACAGTGGTGGAATCAGTACATTTACTCCTGTACTGTACTTAAGTACAAATTTGCGGTACTTGTACTTTACTTGAGTCTTTTCTTTTCATGCTACTTTCTACTTCTACTCCGCTACATTTCAGAGAGAAATATTGTACTTTTTACTCCACTACATTCATCTGTTACAGCTTTAGTTACTAGTTACTTTACACATTAAGATTCCTGCACACAAAACACATGGAGTTTATAAAACACAATTTTGTATTAGAAATTAAACTACCCAACAATCATGTTTTTTTCAGTCAGGGGGGGCCAGGGGATATCATCAGAATACAACATAGAAAATCTGCTTAGAAATATGACTAAATAAAACCCATCACATTCGTTATTAATTTCACTTATTTTTGTTTTCAACAAATTGTGTATCCATATATAATAAACACATTTTAGGCTCTTAAGGCAAACATTTGGATAGTCATCATGCACACATTAATAGGTCATGTGACAGAATCGTATACAAATAATGTACAATACAGTTACAATAAACTTGCCTCAAACTTCAACACAGAGATCCTTGCTGAACAGTTTTCAGATAACAGGAAACAGAACTGAAATAAAGTGCAATACGCAATGTATTTCTTACAGCAACTAGTGCTCTACAGCGAGTTCAATATGTTTCTACTTCTAAACTGGCCTCAACATTTTTAACAGAGTACACAGTTGCCATACAACGTGTGTTTAAAGTAGATATCCATTCACCAAATGGAAAGACAGCCATAGGCAGAACAGTGACAGCACTCTGATCCAATGGACCTTTATACTAAGTCTAGTATGGATGTGTTATTATATGATTTACTATAGACAGACGGAAAGGAAGAGCATAGATGGAAAAGAAAGAGAGAAAAAATAAATAAATAAATAAATAAAATAAAAATAAAAAATGTATGTATGTATGTATGTATGTATGTATGGATGCATCTGTGCCTGTGTATTCATAGGTATATGTGAGCTGTAGGTAGGTAGATATACTGTGTATGTGTATGTAAAGAAGAATTGTGTTGTATTATTTTGTATTTAACTAAAGGACAAAAATAGAGAAAGGGGGTGGGACTAGAAAAGTTAGTTTATGAACTTCTTCCCACTCCTTTTGAACATGGGAATTTCTTACTTGAATTACTTCTAATAATTTTGGTAGATTGTGCAGAGAAGTACATGTCCTTATTCATTTGTCATTTAGATTTTATATATGTATGTATGTATGTATATACTGTATATATATATATATATATATATATATATATATATATATATATATATATATATATATATTTCTTTTTTTCTTTACATGTTCAAATAAAAATTACCAAAAATAAATAATCATATTGGGCAATAAATATATATGGGCAATCATATTTTGGGGGGGGAAATGATTAGACCATTAAACACTGATTGACAGAACTGCTGTTGTTGTTGTTGTTGTTGATTGTTTCCAGTTTCTAAAATGTGAGGATTTTTCTTTACTTTTAATACTTTAAATACAGTCCTGATGTCCTGATACATACATGCTTTTACTAAAGTAACATTTTCAATACATTACTTTGACTTCTAACAGAGTAGTATTAAAGTGTGGTTTTAGTACTTTTACTGAAGTAAAGGATCTGAATACTTCTTCCCCCACAGACCCTTAAGTTTGCACCGTAGTGATACTGTTAAAGGGTTGAAGGAAAAGGCAACTAAATGTACAGAATAACTGAATTGTACTTTTCCTGTATTTAAACAAAACGACATGTAATCAATTATTTCTAAAAGGCTTTTTATTCCATTCATGTTCTGTGTAGGGGGAATTCATTCTCCTCCCAGTGTTTACATGTTTACATTTCAACGTGTGAATGAAACAGACTCATTTTGAGACAGCATCTAGGATCTGAATACTTCTTCCACCACTGAGTAATAATAATGCTGCAGTGAGCACAGTGTTGATCTGCTCTGTGTGCAGATTCAGGAGCTGGATAGTCTGCTGCTGGGTTTGGAGCGGCGTCTGCCCCCGCTGCTGGACGATGTGTCCGTGCTGGAGAGGGAGGATGACGGAGACCTCTACGCAGTCGTCAGCCTGCAGGTGATAGAGAACGAACTGAGGGAGGTCATGCAGTTCATGGACCGGCTCAACAGCACCACCCTGGGACACCAGCAGCTAACTGCTGACACTAGTGAACAGGTAGAGTCACACAGAGCGCCCCGTCTGTCTGCTCAATATGCAGATTAATTTAGGTATAGACTAGCAGGGACCCCCTACAATACTAAGCTACTATTTACATATTCATATATCATCATGTTTTAATGTCAAACATACATGTGGACGTCCCAGTGAATCCTTCAGCTTAACTGTATTGGTGGATGGCGACCATAGTGGCTACCTTACCGATAGGCCAGGAAGTCTTTCATTGGGTTGTTGCTGTTATTTTACGAATAGGCAGATTTATATTTTCCAATAATATGTTGGATTCATGTTAATGTGTATTTTCGAGGGGAAAAACTTAAATGCATAAATCATTAATGCATTAAACAGTAATTTTGCGGCCCCCCCCCCCTGCAATGACTCTGAGGACCCCGTAGGGGCCGCGGACCCCCTGTTGAAGATCTCTGATCTCAAGCACAAATGAAACATGAAAATATCTAGTATACTAATATTTAGGAGCAGTAAGACTTTTACTGCACTGTCCCGTTTAAGACTATGACGTGCAAACCGGCAGAAGTTATGGTTATGCTATTTACTAAGATTCCTGTAGATTTCTCCAGAGTTATTTATGTCCTGTACACTATTTTTGAAACCTCTCCACCTACTACATTTTTACTTTTGGTGACTAATGAAAGAAATGTTCTGCTGATAGTGTTGCAATGCCCTTGTTTCCCATATTGTAAAAAGTGACCATGTCTTTTTTTATTATAAAGCAGTTTGAGGTGCTATTTAAATACTGTGAAATTATAAAAACATTTGATCCACAGAGAAATGCACACAGCCCGTATTCAGAAACTGTGCCTTTAATCGAGCTGTCAGGACTTCTGTATGGTTGTGATGTCACAACTTTATTATATATAGCTAGAAATCGCTACTACAGTGCTGTTACAGTCATTCCCCGGCTGCAATGACCATGCAGAGACCCTGGGAGCGCAGATGTAGGAGGCCCGGAAGTGCTGACCAATCAGAGCAGACTGGGCTTCTTCAGGAGGGGGGCTTAAAGAGACAGGCGCTAAAACAGAGCGTTTCAGACAGAGGGGGAATACAGGAATATTCAGACAGACAGGATGAGAAAAATAATGTGTTTTTTGACAAATAAAGCATGTAAACATGTTCTAGTAGAAACCCAAAATACAAGTATGAACCTAAAAAAATGAGCATGATATGGGACCTTTAAAAGTAGACCACCCATTTAGCATTGCACCTTTATAACATTGGCTCTTCATGACTCAGGATGGATAGTTAAAAAAAGTATCAACATAGACAAAGCAGAACCAGAGACATCATTTTTTCCACTAAATTATTCTTCTTCCTTGTCAAAACTGTGTGCCTACATTACCCACAATGCAATGCAACTGCCAAAAGTCCAGTCGGAGATTTGGGTGAGTGATAGTGGCCAATGTAGCCTTTACAGTGCAGAGATGAGGAGTGGGCTACAGACGGCTGGTAAACTTCATAATAACTCCAAAAATTTTTATTTACAAACTTCTTTACAAAGTCTTTAGCCCCAACCAACTCCGACTCAAATGACATCAGTACGGTTGAAAGTCTGTACCTGTGCTGCCATCTGGTGGTATCAAGAGTAACCATGGCAGACATACCAAAAAGTACAGATAAATGTATTCTACATGAAAATTTGAGACACAATGTTAAGAAAAATCGAAGCTTAGTGATGCAAGCCACTCACATCTTTATCAGTCCCTCTAGAAAAACGCGATTATGCAATCGCATAATTCAATGCATAATCAGCCAAAGTCTGCATATTTATGCGGGGGCCGCATTTTTTCAAATACGCCGCACTTTCGCCGCATTAATTGCTGATTTCTGCGCTAAATATGCGGGGCTTGCATGATTTCATAATCCCCGCATTTTCGTTGCAAAAAAGTCACATATATCTCAGCAGGAAGATGAAAAATGTTGTTTACTTCATACAAGAGCAGCCATTTTCCCCTGTTGCCATGGGAACGTTATGAAGTGATGTAATTTCCCCTAGTGAGAACACGGTGTTGCGGGAATCACTTTTTTTTCTCTTTTTCATCAAACCTTCATCGCATAAAATTGCATAAATATCCCGCATATTCCATCGCATTTTTTAAGAAAACGTGCCGCATAATCAAGGATTTTTGCCTGCAACAATCACAAAAAAACTTTTTCTGCTTTTTTCTGGAGGGAGTGCTTTATAAAGCGCTGCTAATATCGCCATGACTTGCAATTTGAACAGGATTTTTTTTTTTCATATTTCAAAATTATACTAGTATTTATAAGCAGTTAAGATCCATTTTATTTTGGAAAAGCTAATTCCATATGGGAGCTGTATAATCAAGGTAAACAACAAAGTGATTGTTGTGAGTTTGGGGGCGATGTTTGAAATGGATACATGTCCTTTCAGGGCTAGGATGATATGCTTTTGTCGAGATTCTTTCACGATACATGAGTAGACAAACAAAAGTAGAATAACCCACTTCTAGAGACAATATATCCTGAGGCATTTCTAAAAACAAATTGTTTTCTAAGAAGAATGCACATCACATGTCAATCAGTCAGTCTGAAATTTATTACATGGATTTTCTGCATTTTCTGCTTTTGGTCAGAAAAAAGATATGATAAAGTCAGTAGTACTGTTGCTAAAATAAATCACAATAAATACGCTTTTTGATTTTTTTCCCACCCCTATTCTTTATCAATGTATAAGCCAGTCCAGTGTCTCTGATGACAGCTGCATTCAAGGGCATTCATGTTTGTAAAAAAGAAAATAATATTGTGATGTCTGTTCTGCTGCTCAGCTGGAGAAACTGAAAGCCGAGATGCAGGAGCTGGAGACGTACGACACCATGCAGGTCGTGAAGACCCAACAAGCCAACAAGCATCTGAAGAAAGAACTGGACCAGTGCATCAATGGACTTCACGCCACCACCCAACCCACTCTGCCTCCACAAGGTACTGTACGTGCCAAAACCACACTAAGCACCAGCGTGTTGTGAGATTTTTAATTTCCCCTTGAGGCCACCAGATGAAATATGACTCTGGTTGTGTAGTATGGGTGGCAAAACAAAATCGATACAGCATAAGTGTCGCGGTATTTTCCGTGGCAATACTATATCGACACACAGACGGCAAGTATCGATGTATTATTATATATGTGTTGGTCAGTTTGTCTGCTTGACAATCCCATTTTGCAGCAATACAATTGAAGTGAGATGAACATGACCATTAACCAGTCCCTCCAGAAAAAGGCGATTATGCGATTGCATAATTCAATGTATAATCAGCCAAAGTCCGCATGTTTATGCGGGGGCCGCATGTTTTCAAATAAGCCGCACTTTCGCCGCATAAATTGCCGATTTCCACGCAAAATATGCAGGGCTTGCATGATTTCATAATCCCCGCATTTTCATTGCAAAAAAGTCACATATATCTCAGCAGAAAGTTGAAAAATGTTGTGTTTACTTCACACAAGAGCAGCCATTTTCCCCTGTTGCCATGGGAACGTTATGAAGTGACGTAATTTCGCCTAGTGAGAACACGGTGTTGGGGGAATCACTTTGTTTTCTCTTTTTCATGAAACCGCAGTTTTTGGAAGTTCCTGCAATTTCATCGCATAAAGTTGAATAAATATCCCGAATATTCCATCACATTTTTTAAGAAAACGTGCCGCATAATCAAGGATTTTTGCCCGCAACAATCACAAAAAAACTCTGCGTTTTTCTGGAGGGACTGATTAACCCACAGAAACTGACTGGGCTTCCTGATCTAATTTGTGTTCCTAATGAGTTGCTTGATCTTTTGCCTGAGCAAAATGAGATATGGTCTGTCCTGTCCTTAACCTCCAGCAAAATTACACCCAATATCAAAGGGCCATTTTGGCCAATTGAGGTCAAAAAGTGGAAGTGATTATCATTGCTCAACCAGCTGTATTATTTTTCCCTTAGGGAACTGCCCCCACGGTGAATTTCTGAACATAACGGGGCCAAGGGTGAACACAGCAGGAGAGTACCCAGGCTCCTACAAGTATGGAGCCTGGGGTCAGGATCCCAAACCAGAGGCGGGGAAAGAGAGCTGGTATTGGCTGGTAATGTTGACCTCCAGCAACAGATTCGGCCACTATGTCCGTCTCTACTCCAGCCTGAGCTCTCTCATTGTTGGGGTGAGCACACCAGGTAACGAACCATTGTCTTTTTCTTTACTGTTTCAATAATATATGACATAAAACTCATTTCAAGCACCCCTAATGCCGTTCAGCTTTAGCGCCAAACTATTTCTTTACACATTGCTCTATTACAAAAATCCCCACTGCAACGTGTGAGTTACTGATAGTTTACAGGTAAAAAGAAGACTGCCTGATGTCTCCAGTCTGTCTGTGTACATACTCAGTGCCTAAATTGGACAAGAAAAAGGTCCAGTCACATGTGTCTTATATGTCTCGCAAGTGTGATATATTTATATTTTGTAGGGATGAACCCGAATAGTTGACTATCCGACGACTCCGTCTAAGGAGCCTGATTCGACTGCCCTTCCTCACAGTCAAATCATCGTAGGAACTGAAAATATGGTTATGAAACAAATTTTAATTCCATGTGAGCTATATGGGGTGCTGAATGGCTGATTTAACATAGAATTACTTGGCAAATCATGATGTATAACCTATTTTGGTATAAATATCAGCCTAATAATAATACTGTTAATAGCTATCAGAAGGGTAAGGGTACTCGTGGACAAAAATCAGAAGTGCCGGTATGTACTGGTGATTACTGGCCCATTTCAGGCACTGCATGTATGTATACTTGCCCTGTATAATAGGCTATACTCTAACTTTTAAAACGGACTAAACTATTTCCTTAAACAGCTGAACACTGTAATTGTTAGCAAGGAGGAAATAGGAGTTTTGTTGGGGATTATTTTCAGCCTTGAATTAATCCACGTTTGGTGCATTAGTGAGTATTTGGGGCAGCAGGACGGTGTGTGTGAGTGAAAATAATATACAGTGTGTGTGTTCATGGTAATGATGGAACATGTCACTCAGTGCAACAGTGTTGTTTGTTTTCAATACTTAGTGGAATTAATTAGATAATTTACTGTTGATTTGGGTCTTTGTAGGATTTATTGATAGTAAGAAAACTAAATACTTATCCTAAGAGGAGGGCACAAATACTTTGTATTGCTTTCTTTAATATTTAACAAATTCTAACAATACACTTAGTCGTGATTGCATTTGCTCCTTCCCCTCATGCTCATTCTTCGTCTTCTGCCAGGTAATGTCCTGATCAGCCCCTCTAACCCCACGACCAACACCATCCAGGGGCCAAATGTTGTGCTGTATGGAGGGGAGTTGTACTACAATTGTTACAACATGGATTCTGTTTGTCGATTCAACCTGACCAGCAAAACTGTTACCACATTACAACTACCCAAAGGCACCAGGTTCGCTGCTTCGTCTTTGAGATCATTATTTGAATGGGTGTTGCAGAAGCCAATGCTAAAATGTCTTAAACTTAGTCTGGCTGTCACCAGACCAAGCTCCATCTGTTAAGAGTGAACATCAGTCTGGGGAGTCTGCTCTGTGTTTTCTCTGCACAAGAGGCGGGACCAACGGGCATAGTTCAAATGACTCTGTACCCTATTGGATAGTCCTTCAACCAATCAGACCAACGATCCGGGTGACGTAGCAGCGACAGCGGCATCAACGGGTTGCTGCGCTTCGGTGGCCGCCGTGTTGAATGTAAACAAGAAGCTGCTTGGTCGCTTCTCTATCGTCATTGTGTTAAAGGAACACGCCGACTTATTGGGACATTAGCTTATTCACCGAAACCCAGAGAGTTAGACAAGTCGATACATACCCTTCTCATCTCCATGCGTGTCGTAACTCTGTCTGACGGCTCCACCGTTAGCTTAGCCTAGCACAGATCCTGGAGGTAACCAGCTCCATCTGGCCTACTGCTCTGAATAAGCCATCTTCTAACTGTATAAAAACTGGGAACTATATTCTCAGAAAGGCAAAGCACTGCTACTTCTGCTACTTGGGCGGAGTGATATGCTTGCAGCACCTGAGAAGCCGAGAGCAGAGTAGCACTGCTTCCCTTTCTGAGAATATAGTTCCCAGTTTATATACAGTTACAAGATGGCTGTGTCTCAAGTGACCTTGTTATTTGTACACGCTGTGACTATACAAATCACAACATGTAAATAGGAACATGTTGCCGTTATTTTGTCACTTACTCGGAGCAGTAGGCTAGATGGAGCCGGTTACCTCCAGGATCTGTGCTAGGCTAAGCTACCGGTGGAGCCGTCAGACAGAGTTACAGAGATGAGAAGGGTATGTATGGACTTGTCTAACTCTGGGGGTTAGGTGGATAAGCTAACATCCCAATAAGTCGGCGTGTTCCTTTAAACCCACCAATAGCGCGCCAGGTGGATAAGCCAGTTTGTGATTGGTTCCCGCAGATTTGTAACAGAAGCAGGAGAGATAAACGTACAGGTTTCCAGCCTGAGCTGCAGGGAGACATCAAACCACCAGCAGAGTGGGCTGGTTTACCCAGTCTACCTTAAACCTGCATTCTATCTAATTTCCAGAAGGGAGCGACTTAGTCTGGATCGACGACAGTTCATTTACCGGATAGTTCCTTCACCTTCCACGGCAGTCCACAAACCAACGGGTGACATCCTTGATGCTAGTGTGATGGAAGTTTGTCTTTGCAGCAGGTGTAGATATTTTGGAAGAAAATAGAATAGTGAAACAAATAGAGACCGTCGTAGACTAAACCAAGTTAGGTTTTTGTATTTTATTAAGTATATTAGCAAATATAGGAGGAACACGAGGACAAGTGTGGAAAAAGAACAATTATGTACTGTACTTGTAAAATTATGAATGTACAATTTAACATACGTGTCAAACGATGAAGGTACAAGCATAACATGAGTCCAAGAAAAGATACTGATACATTGTTTTCCAAAATGTTTTTTTTCAGGTTTAACTCAAAGGGTAACTTCTGCCACCTTGATGAATGCTACCTGTACACCGACCTGGACCTGGCGACAGATGAGTCAGGCGTCTGGGTGATCTATACCACCACCCAGGACTTTGGCAACCTGGTGCTGTCCAAGGTGGAAGAGGGTGAACCGCTGAGGCTCGGCCGGACTTGGCACACCTCGGTCTACAAGCAGGGGGTGACCAACACCTTCATGGCCTGCGGCGTGCTCTATGCCACACGGTACCTCAACAAGGACCTGGAGGAGATCTTCTATTCGTTTGACACCACGACAGGAGAGCAGAGGTTCAACATTGGCATCTTCATCAAAAAGATGTCTCCCAACATTTACGCCCTCAACTACAGCCCTGTGGACCAGATGTTGCATGCCTACTGTGACGCCAACATGGTCTCCTACAAGGTTATATTTAACCAAAATGGATATGCTGACAAAGTTTTCTATTAAAGCATGTATCTAAATAATGGCTGCAGCAATAGTGAACAGCACAAAGAAATAAAGGTGACTCCTTAGGAAAGGCCAGCAAATGGTACATGGTCTATTTACATGGTCGATTCTGCACAATGTTAATTTGCATTGCAAAACCTAGTTCTCGCTGCAGGTGATTTATGTATATATCAGAGTGTGAAAGCTGTAGTAATACAGTTTATTAGTACTTCTGTCTTCCAGTTTTTTCTTTTTTCAATACTTTTAACAACTTTCCTAAACTCTTAACACAGTTAGCACAACATCTGTCTGTGTATGCTATACACATAACACATTTCTTGTTGCTTTGACACAAATTGCATACAGTTAACACACATTTAAAATGATTTGACTTCTTTTACACACAAGCTCAACCAAGACTAAAACAATGGATATTTACTGACCAAATTCACAAATGCTTTCACACTGTGAGTCAGAACAGCTGTTCATATTGTAAATTGAAACACAAATATATCCCCTGCATTTTATTCCATTGCTACTGAGAAACAGCTGATTGAAGTTATGCAAATATCAATCACAGCTGATTCCCATCTAGGAAACACACTCAGGTGTTGAAGTTCTTTCAATCACATGACCGTATGTTACTGTATGTGTGTATCATTAAATCAGTCTTAAACACAGTACTGTCCAACTTCTGTCTATGGACATGTTGTTTTGCAGTTTGTATGCACAAAATACAGCCTAATGCATTTTTATCAACTGGTATTGCTAACATTGGGTAACCTGGATCAACCCGTTCTCACTCCGGACTCGTAAAATACGGACGTTTGGACAGTGGCTGTCAGCGTCTGAAGTGACGAAAAAAGCGGCCTTCAGCATGTTTGTATACTGTAACGTACCGGGGAGAACAGCAGCTACACGGGGTTTAGCGAGTAGTATGTATTCTGCGTAGGGAGGTTGGTTTCCTAAAGTCACTTTCTTCTTCAACAACCTTTTCCTAAACTCAACTGTCCTAACGCTCATGTGAATCGACATATGGTTTGAAGGACATGTTGTAAAATTGATTTTGTCACAGCAGAGGTGAGAGATGTGCAAACGGAAGTGAGAGCTGCTCCCCATATATTGAAAACGAACTTAAAATGATCAGACACCTGATTCCACAAATGTCTGACATAAAGTCTTTATTTCTTACTTGTTACTTGATCAGTACACAGACAGAGAGAGCTTACTTTTTATATTTATTTGTATATAATATATTGAAACTTTACATTACACATCTGAATGACAGCAAAGTAGGTAAGAGTCTGTTGTGAATAGAAACAAGCTCATATAGGGAAGACTCCCACAACACGAAACAACCAAACGAGAAAAAAAGAACTTATTGCTCAATACAAATCATTCATAATGGTAGTATAAGGAAGAAGAAAAGTAGCAGTACACAAGAACTAATATCATCATACCAAGATGAGGTTACATCCTATCGTTGCCTATAAAAAAAGAGTAACTCCAAGGGAAGAGGAACAGAAATATGTTGACATTTTCTCCACAATACAGTTTCAGGTAACCTGCTCTATAAATAAAAAGTATCTACAAGTGCAAGGAGGACCAAGGTCTGTACTAACTGATCGAGTGCCAGCTTACAGGAGCTGTCGATTTCACAAATCACTACTGAACTTCACTATTTATAGACCTTGAAGGAGCAGGAAGGAACTGGGTTTTCATGTACAGGTTTACATGTCATTAAAGATGTGGTGCAGGGATAGAAGTGCAAACCATATGCAAGGGGGTTATGAGAGGCGTAGGTTGACAATACTGTACATCACTTCAAAAAAGGACGAAATACATTCAGGAACCCCTCTGGGCAGTTTGGGTAGAAGGTAGGAGGAAAACAAAGTGTAGGTGGCAGAACATAGCATAGTGAAGAGAGAAAACATGAAAAGAGGATCTTATCAGTCCCGCCACAAAAACGCAGAGTTTTTTTGTGATTGTTGCGGGCAAAAATCCTTGATTATGCAGCACGTTTTCTTAAAAAATGTGATGGAATATTATTAAATTACGTCACTTCATAACGATCCCATGGCAACATGGGGGAAATGGCTGTTCTTGTGTGAAGAAAACGCAACATTTTTCAACTTTCTGCTGAGATATATGTGACTTTTTTGCAACGAAAATGCGGGGATTATGAAATCATGAAAGCCCCGCATATTTTGCGTGAAAATCTGCAATTTATGCGGCAAAAGTGAAATAATGCGTGCCCTGCATAAATATGCGGACTTTGGCTGATTATGCATTGAATTATGCGATCGCATAATCACGTTTTTCTGGAGGGACTGATCTTATACTCCGCTACGTGCAAACTTCAAGGTTCTCTGAGGAGTTACTGGTGTGTTTGATCTGTCTAATATCTTCTAATAATCTCTCCTCTTGATTTAATCTCAAACTATTACATTTATTGGACATTTCAAACAATTCAACAATAATTCCTCCAGCTTCATCAAAATCACATTATTTTTCCTGTAACATTCATTCATTCAGTCATTCACTATTTTACAGGTCAGAATCTCTCTCTACTGTTTTGGTAATAATCCCTTATCTTCTTCTTTGCTTGAAAAAAAAAACCCACCTGCCGATCTCTAGGGCCCCCTGGTGCTCAAAAACACGACTAACACTACCGACATTTTAAAAAGTGACTTCAGCTGATAGCCCTTTAGGTTGCGACTGGGTTTGCCTGTGAGAGCCGGGGCACCTTGTGATTTTTTTAGGGGGATGGGGGAATATTTTTTTTAAGGTGGCTGGGGGTTGCCCTACATTCCAAACTTGGCGCCCAAATGGCTCCAAAAAAGCCCCGCCCCTTACAGGCCACCTCAGGGAAGCGCACACCTCAGCGATTGGAAGCTACGGTCCCTTCTGACTGCGGACCAAAGGGTTTTTTTGTGACAGTGGAAACAGAAGAAGGTGCTTATGGTACATAAATACTGTACATTACTAAGCCAAAAACCAGGGGACCCCATCTCTGATTACTACTGACAAGGTGTTCCAGTATTACAGCAGACAACAGCACACAGCTTCACTAGTCTAAAACTATACTTATATATGTGTACTCTACTGGTGAGATTATGGTTACACATCACATCAAAACACACACTGACCACACAGCCAACACATTCTCACTCCCAACTTGTCAGGTTGGAGTGACACGCCACCCCAACCTGCCTCCTTCCGTGGATGCTTGGTGGGAGTGGGAACAGGTTGACATAGCAATGGATTCCTTCTTGTGTGTGAATTTTGTGTATTAATGTCTTTCCTTTGGCTTAGTTCCCTTACAGCCCACGCAGGTTTAATTTGAGAAGGTGTGTGAAAATGTGTGTGTGCATGGGACTGTTTGTGCATCCATGGCTCTATATAACTAGCCACATGTAAGGTGCTAATGAAGACCATAATACTAGATACTACTCAGATACTAGAATGCCCTAAGATGATGTTCACGTTCACATGCATATACGTGTTAATAAATACTTACTCTAGCCTATATTCATGTAGTGGATTGGCTACAAAATGTGAGAGGGCACACAGCTTAAAGCTGCACTCAGCAACATTGCAGTAATGTGGCTCCAAATGGCGGTAATAAGGGAAGATTTGAACTTCAGTAATCAATAATGTGATGTCTCATGTTCACCAGCCTGGTTGTCTCTGTGATGCTCTATACAGAATCAAACCTAATGGAATAAAGCTGTCTGTGGATAAGTGCCTCTTAGGAGACAGTTTAATTTGGTTCTTCTTTTTTCTCCATGACAGAGAAGTGATATAACAAACACAAGAATCTGTAGTGTCCCGATTAGTGTGAATAGGACAATCTTGCATTGCACTGCACAGCTTGTGCAGATCCAATAGTATCCCTCTATTAGGTAAAATAATATTCACAGATGACATGCTATTTACACATATCTCATGGTGCCCTTTTTCATAGTCTTTTCTGTAATTTCTTTGTAAAATATTGTCAGTTTTACAAAAAAGTGATTATAAGTGAGTGATTAAAGTCTAGAAATACAAGTTCAATTCCACCTCTGACTTGTTTGCTGTTCAAGTGATTTATAGTAACTTTACTGCTACATTTGCTACATTGGATTATATGTTAATTTAAAACAATTTATGTTTTTTTATACTAAACAATAGATGGACTTTAGTGGCTACCAAATCACAGATTATCATCCTGCTCATCATCAAGATAATTCAAACACAAATCTGGTTGTACTTTGGCCATATCACGTACACATTATAATGGTAAAAGCAATAAAAATGGATGGAGGTGCACATTTGTGCCAGCTAAGCTCCCTGGTGGTGTAGTGGCTAGGTCTCAGTTCGCTAATGACTTGCAGCCTGAAACATATGCAGATTATATCACTTTTTTTTGCATTCAAAGTGTAGTTTACAAGTTTGACATAAAATCTTACCAAGTGCAGCTTTAAATCAACGTAGTGTACTATAGCTAGCTATGTTATTAGACTAAAAAAAGCTAACAAATCCTCTCTAAGCATTACAGGTGCACTCGGCTACGATGGGCTGTGCTCTGTTGTCTGTCAAATTCTGGACACATCCTCTGACCCTCACCAGTCACTCATAGAGAGAATCTCCTAGAAACATCAGTGAGAGAGATACTCACATTTTGTCCATACAACAACAAAATCATAAACTGCTTGAAAAAAATACTGACGCGTAACACTTCTTCATTAAGGTACCACCTACAAGTTGTGTTTTTCTTGTCTGCACTTTCACCTTCTCTGGCCGATTTCCAAATTACTTTATTAACAGCAGCTCATGTCATACATAATATGACAGCGGACAGATAGTGTTATGTCCTTTTCTGTGGAGGCGTGGGTGGTGGGGGTGCAGGCAAAGAAAGAGGAGACAGCAAACACAAGAATAACACTGCAAGAACAAAAAAAGTTGCCAGGGGGGGGGGGGGCGGGGACGGGGTCTTATTAGCAACACATATGTTATTTTACAGTGGAGGAGGGAAAAGATGGCAGACAGAGGGATCCGGATGAAATAGATGAAGCAAAGAGAGAGCTGTCTCCACCTCGTTCATGAACTTTCCTTCCTGTTGCTGTCTCGTTCTACAATCTACCATGTCTGACTACGGAGAGTTAAGGTGTGTCTCAAATCGGATACTCCCGGGAGTACACTATGTACTTACTTGTGTAGTGCGTACATTTCGACAGGGTAGTGTTGTCTCAAATTGCGCACGGACGTTATGCACTGATCGGAAATGCCTCTACCTTTTCTTTTTAATGATAAATAGCAGCCGAGCAGAGCATTACCGCCACCTATTGTCACCTGCTAAATATATAGCGGCTTGCTTCATCACTATCTGAACATAGAATAGTGGTACTTACTGAATAAACAAAGTGTATGAAGTACATTTGTAAACGTTGGTGGTCCTGTATCTTGGTGTGGCCGATTTGAGACACAGCAGTAGTCACACCTTCTATCCTTCACATTTTCCTCACACCCCTCCCCAGTCATTTCTTGGCCATCATCCCTTCTGTCTTGCTCTTTCCCTCTCCATCCCTCCACCCCCTCCCTCTTTCTGTGGCTGGCCGACTCCTCAGCAGGACACCTCCATGGTGTGGGTGACCGGGCCGACTCCCTCGGTGCTATCGGAATGGGTGCAGGCCCGAGAGCGGGACCCGTCGATGGAGCTGGCGCTGGTCAGGGAGGCCGTCCTGGAACGAGCCAGGCGGGTCATGCTAGCGGAGGGCACTGGGACGGGGAGGGGTGGAAACAAATCAGAATTCAGCATTACATTTTTTTTTTTTAAGTGTGTGAGCATTTGATATTGTGGAGATGTTGGGAGTACATGCTAACGTGGACAACTGAAGAATATCCTTTGGCAGCTGACTGGCTCACACAACAGCCCTGAATGGTTAGGGTTGTTCATTAAAGAGCCCCTATTATACTCCTTTTCAGCATTTGTACTCTTGGGGTCTACTAACTACATGCTTTGATGCAGGGCTGTAGTACTTCTATGGTCTTGGACTCTTGGTAGTTGGACTCGGCCATATGTATTACCAAATATTCTTGTTGGTCTGGACCGAGTCCAGCAATTAATGCTTTTTTTTTATAAAACATCTTCCTTCTTTAAAACATAACCATTGATGAAGCATGCTTGTTTAGAAACAGGTGTTGATTTAATTCATAATCCATCTGGAACAGGCATTGACATTGGTCACCTGGTATTTGCCTGGCTGCGTCATATACCGCAATTATCAGGCATCAATCATTTTCCAAATTAAATTTTTCGGGCATGACTGTCTCTCATTTGGACTCTGTCTTGACTCGGTCTCGACTAGTCCTGGTCTTGGACTTGACAAATTTAGACGTGACTACAGCCCTGCTTTGAGGTTGTAAAAACATGATGTTTCTCATAGCTACTGCCCATTGGTGCAGCTCCTCTGCCTCAAACACTCTGTCTGAGCTCTTGGCCCGCCTTCCTGAAAAGCCCAGTCTGTTTTGATTGGTCAGCTGGCCAACTCTGTTGTGATTGGTAAACCAAATTCAAACAAGCCACTGGCTTGTCCAGGCAGCACCACACCACTGGGCAGCACATTTGAAAAACTGGGCAGGCTTCCTCAATCAGTGACATCACTAATTGAGGTATTTCCAACAGGAATGTGGGCGAGGCGTTTTTAGGCAGTTTTTGATAAAGCTCCATTTGGAGTGAAATGTTTTTATTTTTATTTTATACATCTATTACATATAGAAAAAAGTATATTCCACACTAAAAGATCAGAAAAATTGAAAAAAACAAACATAATAGGGGCTCTTTAAAGCTGTCAGTGTGTCTACACACACACATTGTCGGCATCGTGCACTTTGTTATATGAAGCTTATTGTTATGGAATTGTATTAAATTAGCCTAGTTATTAATTCATAATCAATTAATTAATAGGAAGTGAATTGAGATTGTTTTGTCAACAGCTGTTTCCAAACTTGAGGTTTAACAAAAGTATAATAATTCCGTAACAAATCTGTAGGATTCATGCAATAAAACAATACATTATTGATGTAATTGTCAAATCATTATTTTAGTCGGTTTAAAGCAGTGATGAATAAAAAAAAAAAGGTCTACAGTTGAAATGGTTACCATGCCTCAAGCTGCATTAACTACCTCCGCACAGAAGCTAATGTTTGTCCGTTTCTTTGTTTGTTTGTCTGACTGTCAGCAGGATTATGGAAAAATGACGATCATCATGAAACTTGGTGGAACGGTGTAGCATGGGCCAAGAAATAACCCATTATATTTTGGAGTGGATACACATTATGTGTGACATTTTTTAACATCGCAAGATAGGATGTTGGTGCTGCATTCATATGGTGTCGGAATAATCAGGAAAATTAGTTCCCAACTGGGAAAATTCATACTGCATAAACAATGTGAGTTAGGGTATGCCTTGGTGGAGGAACGCGCACTCCGAGTACCGTTTTAGTTGATGTAGCATCATTTGGAGTCATATTTCTGGCCAGCTGACACATTTTCACTTTCCCTTTAGATCTGTTTTGGTCTCTACCAACTCCTGAAGAAAATATCATACTCTGAAGCTGCTGAATGCGCAACTATGTTATCCAGCTAGTTACAAACGTTGCTTGATCCAGTTCCTCTAGAAAAAAATGATTATGCGATCGCAGAATTATGCATAATCAGCCAAAGTCCGCATATTTATGCGGGGGCCGCATTTTTTCAAGTACGCCGCACTTTCGCCTCATAAATTGCCGATTTCCACGCAACATATGCGGGGCTTGCATGATTTCATAATCCCCGCATTTTCGTTGCAAAAAAGTCACATATATCTCAGCAGAAAGTTGGAAAATGTTGCGTTTACTTCACACAAGAGCAGCCATTTTCCCCTGTTGCCATGGGAACATTATGAAGTGACGTACTTTCTCCTAGTGAGAACACGGTGTTGGGGGGAATCACTTTTTTTTCTCTTTTTCATCAAACCGCAGTTTTTGCAAGTTCCCGCAATTTTTGCAAGTTCCTGCAATTTCATCGCATGAAATTGCAGGAACTTGCATAAATATCCCGTATATTCCATCGCATTTTTTAAAGGAACACGCCGACTTATTGGGACATTAGCTTATTCACTGTAACCCCGAGAGTTAAACAAGTCCATACACACCCTTCTCATCTCTGTGCGTGTGTAACTCTATCTGACAGCTCCACCGTTAGCTTAGCCTAGCACAGATCCTGGAGGTAACCGGCTCCAACTAGCCTACTGCTCCGAGTAAGTGACAAAATAGCGGCAACATGTTCCTATTTCCATGTTGTGATTTGTATAGTCACAGCGTGGCTGGTTTTAATTAGCTTACGTTCTCATAGATTTACTGTTCTGTTGGCCATTCTCATTTAAAGGCTAAACTTTTACTTGTCTAAGGTTGGTCGTCATTCACAGACATTGTTTGTTGCAAACTTAGGCCACAAGGCTGTGCTCAAAGCTAGCTGAAGGCCATGCAAAGAGTAGTATTGGAGATGCAATGGCAAAGGAATGTGGAGAGAGGAAGCAAGGGTAGTATATTTTTCCATGGGAGGAAAATATATTTGTTATAAAACAATTATGGGGGTTTAATGTCCTTGGGATTAAAAAAAACAAACCACTAGAAATGAGAGCAAATGTAGCCCAAAATAATGTATTCATAACCAAATGAAATTAAAATAATTTCACAATGCCAATGTCATCGCACAGGGCAGCAATAAGAGGTCAGAGGATGAAGGGGGAGGAGGAAGTACCTGGCCCTCCACTCAACCTTCGATCCTTCACATAAGCGACTGAGAGAACGGGGCGGGGGGGGAGACAGAGGGCAAGATTAACACAGCTCATGTCCCTCTGCATGAAACACATGACATCACAGCACACACACATCGCTACGATAACACAGCTGCTGAAATAGTTATTAGAAATGATTGCAAGGGCAAAGACACAAACATATAAAATCACACTGTCATGGTACGTGTCCACAGTCAAGGCATTCTCATGATATTGTACGAAAATGTATGCACACCAAAACGTATGATATCACACGAAACTAGGAGACTGCTGTCTGGTCGCGTGACACCGGCTGGCTACGAGCTCCATGACGCCGAGCAGCAGTTGCTAGTTGTTTAAGCCGCAACAGAGCTTTGTGACGCGGGCTACAGACCTCGCTCGCAGCTCGCTCGCATCAGCTGCGGTTAGTAGATGTGTTTAGCCGCTACAGAGCTCTGCGACGCCGGCTACCGTGCGCCGCATTGTGCTCCATTGTATCAGCGGTAGTTGGTGGTTCAGTTACCCGAGAATAGTTGATTTTGAGTTGAGTACAGAGCATTGTTAAGTTTAGGCACCCAAACCACTAGTTAAGTTTAGGAAAAAGATTGCGGTTTGGATTAAAATACTCCCAAGGAACACGCATTTACCCCAGAAGTGAACTCCACTCCCTGGCATGAAAGTCCTGAGTTTTGAGGGTTAGAGGATAGGTGACTGTGAGCCGGGTACAGAGCACCGCGAGGTGCCGGTCGTTTCGGCAGACATTACAGTTAAGTTTAGGCGACAAAAAGTGAGCGTTATGCGGCAACAAAAGTTACTTAATATGCTACGACGCTACCAGAATGCATTGCCACATGGACAATAAAATGGGAAACAACGCTTGCCAGTGGACACGTACCATCACTTACTAACTACAGTCTCTTTTTCTGGATACTTACTGTAGCCCATTCCCTGCAGGAAATACTTGAAGGCTTCGGTCAGCTTCCCGGGCTGGAAAACAACACGTCATTTTCATTTCACTGAATTTGGAGCCAACAATGTCATATGTGGATGATGCATTCACGGTCTGTCTGCATTTGATTGCACAGCTTCCTGTGGATTATGCAGGCTTGTTTGAGTGTTACCTGTGTGAGCTGGGGAAGTCCACCAGAGTCAGCCATCTACCACGAGAACAGAGAGCAGCAATTAACCAAACTGCTAATAACTCGCAACCAGACTGTACACCCTCTTACTTTGCCTGCCTCTCTTCTGCTAGCAATGGTAACTCATGTTTTCTTCTTCCCGTCATTGCATCATATATGGTGCAAATTATATATTGTAGGACTTAGCTCTAAAATAATCACATTTGAATTTTACAAGTTTCGGCAGTGTTGGGGGGTAACAAGTTACATGTAAGAGCGTTACGGAATTTATTACAAAATAAAGGTATAAAGGTAGGTTTTTCATACAATTATTTAGTAAGGTTTGATGCTATCATGATGCCCTCTCAAGCTGTCTGAGAGTTGCCACTATGACTACGGATAAAAATGGATTCTACTGCTGGAAATACAAAAAACAACAAGTCATACATAAAATCTGAGAAGGGTTCAAAAATAACTGTGCAATGCAAAGCATGTTTGCCAAAATGTTGATGTCCAACCTCAGGAAATTAGGACTGTTATTTATTTATTTTGCATATGTAAAAAGTTGATTTAAATTCAAGTTGTGCTTGCACATCAAAACAGACTTTTTCGTCTCATGATGGAGTAGCTGTAGGTGAGATGAAGACAAACGGCTACCTTCAGGAAGGTGGTGTGGGTTGGGTCCAGTTTGGAATTGCACTCCACCTTAAGGACAAAAACAGCAGGTTGAACTGAATAAGCCAAAAAGCTCAAAGATGATCAGGACTCAAAGAGGAACTGTGGATGTACTGTATTTATAGTGCACATATGGAGACTATATCAGAGTATGTGTGTGTGTGTATGTATATTGTGTGTGTTTGTGTGTGTGTGTGTGTGTGTGTGTGTGTGTGTGCGCGTGTGTCTGAGAGTAACCCAGATACTGCAGTGTGCTGCAGCAATGAGTCACCAAGGCAGGCTGAGAGCACAACCGCAGTCCACACACACACACACACAAACACACACACACACACACACACGCACACACGCACACACACACACACACACGCACACACGCACACACACACACACACACACAAACACACACACACACACACGCACACACACACAGTTGTGTACACAATCTTTAGTCCTTCACACATATTGCCAAATTACATATTTTAATGCCCAGAACATGTTACTGTAAATATGTGACTATATACAACTCACATACGTATATTTACGTACACAATATCATATGTGAATACATGTCCATGCAGGTTTTAACGGTTCTAAAGGTACTACACACAACAGTGTTTGATTGAAACGTGGCATGAGCAACCCCAGCTGCCTCAACTGGTCATATCAGCGCATAGAAATATTAACATAATCCATCTGCCACATCCAACAAAAAACAACCCTGTTCATCCCTCGCTTCCTCACACTGCTTCCCTCCATTCCTCTGTCACTTTCCATCTCTCCATCTTTCTCCGTTTCATAACCCTAACCCTGCCCACCCTCCCTTCATCCACCTCCGTCCCACTCCGACGGACAGAGGAGGGATTTCATTTCAATTTGTACATGTGGCAGACTAACTGGTGCAGAACATATCTGGGCCACTTCAAACTAGGAAACCCCAGAGACGGAGCGAGGCCATCTGGCTCCTGGATCACACACACACACACACACACACAAACACACAAACACACACACACACACACACACACACACACACAAAAGCACAAATAGTATTAAAGACATGCATTTCACACAGATGGACAGACAGAGAGACACGCAGAGTCCTTGGGGGTGTAACAGGGTAGCGGTGAGAGTGACCCAGGTCTCTGCTGGCGGACCTATTTCTGTTTCACTGAATAAAGACAGACAGTTACTAACTGGAGTACAAGTACACAGCACTTAACATGGCAGGAACAGAGGGAGGAAGGGAGGGATTGCTGTTTAGAGCTTCTTCTTTTTTTCATAGTCCAATCAGAATTGTCAAGTCTTGCCTATCGTGAAATGATTGTCGAATCGTGTGGGTGGGGGGCCACCGCCGGTCACGGATCATGGAAAATGAAACTTTAATCTGTCATGGGGCGGTTGGATTTATTTACCCACTTTAAAAAGATTTACAAAAAGCTTCGAAGATACGAGACAACGTATTGCAGGGAAAAGTTGCAGCGGTCAGAACCGGTGTGGAGGCTCAACGACCGCCCGCAAGCTAAGTATGTGACCAAGCGACCGTGACAGGGACTATAGAGAGTGAGCATACTTAAACAAAGCCCTGAATCAGAAAAATAAAATGTTTTCGCCATTTCACCACCAGAAATGCAGCTCTAGCAAACATCTCACTATCACCACAGACGGTTTAGAATAGAGGATCTTTGCATTATCCACATTGATATGTAGACATAACAAACGATGTATCCAGCCTGAAGGTGGGAAGTTAGGACAGAAGCACCAAGAGTCGCTGTGCTATGAAGATGATACACCGTCTCATCTCGTCTCATTGGTGTGAACTGGCAGGTTTCAGAACGATGGCAGACCGGTGCATTGCAAGTAGCTGCAAGATTACACTTGTCTCGTCCAGAAACTTTGGTCTGAACTGGAAGATTTGACTGTGACTGGCAGTCAAATCAGCATATTCGACTATTCGGGGTCACCCGATAGACTAATATGTCTTGGAAACAGGAAGACGTTATCTCAGTGCGCAGTGTGAAAGTTACAGGAGTGAGCTGAAGAAGGAAGACAGCTGGGGAAACAGAGGCAACGCACACTGAGACAAAGAGTTTTTTTAGAGCGTCTGGATGAAGTCGTGCAGGGAGAAAGACGATGGACTCACCACTCCCTCCTCAGCCGGGGCGTTGTCTCCCACAACCAGCATCGCAGGACACCTACAGAAACATTTAGACTGCTAAGACAAGTGGCTGGAGGCGGCCTCGTGGTTATATGGTGAGTTTTAGGCCAGATTACTTTCAGGATTGGTATGATTCTGCTAATTATTATTTTGATTAAAGCTCTAGTGCGTAACTTTTTGATATTAATGAACGTCTGTTACATTCAAGCCGTTGCCAAATGAGTTGCTACAAAGCTGATTAAGACTATCAGCTCCACACAACTCTCTCTGGATCTCTCAGTGTGACTGTGTTCAGAAGATTGTGGCGTCCGGCGACTTTCCCGCACAGAAACTCGATAAAAGATAATGACCTCTTCTGAAGAGTCCATCATGTTTTTATCACGGAAGGCTTGTATCATGTGGACGAGCCAACAGTTGTGTTGTCATTACTGAGAATTCCTCTATGGGGGTGAAATAAACTACACACTATAGCTTTAATCAGCTACTTGTGTAGTGGGTTAGGTTTAGGGTAGTCTGGGATTCCAGGATGGGAAAAAAACATGTTTTTTTGGCATTTCTTTAAACCAATCACAATCGTCTTGGGCGGTGCTAAGCGCCGGACGGAGCCACGGTGCCTCTGCTAAATAGTCTCAGGAAGGAACTTGTTTTGGTGGAACATGTGTACGTTCAGAAGTAGTTTTTAGTCGTGCAACAGAAAACTCCGATTGGACAGATAGTCTAGCTAGCTGTCTGGATTTACCCTGCAGAGATCTGAGGAGCAGTTAACCACAGTCAAATTAGTCAATAGTCATAATATATATATTAATTATACTTAACTCAATTAGACCCAAATTAACTGGATGATGTACGTGGTTATATTATGAAACTGTGTGTGCAGACTCACTTCAGCGTCTTGGCGTTGAGCACCGTCCCACTGCGATTCATTTCCAGGTCCCTCCGGCTGAAAGAGACATCATAAATGTTACGTTGAGACGTATTCACATCCTTTACTTAAGTAGAGTTAGCACATAACACAATGTCTGCATTCATACAGTAGTTTGACTCATGCAGGTGCAGAGTTATTAAGACGTGTCAACAGCTCAAGAGAGAGTAAGTTGCATCTCTCCACCTGTTGTACATGTTCCAGAAAAGCTGCAGGTTGAACTGGTTGACGGTGTTGTTGATCTGTTGCCGGTAGCTCTGCACCAGCTCTGTGTTGTTCATCAGCTCCTCCTGATGAAATAAAAGAATGTAAATAAACTTTAAATGTCTGGCCCTTAATGTGATTATCATTGTCCAGTGTGACCCCACAGTGAACTTGAGTTTGACACCCTTGCTCTAACAGATATCTGGATGAATAAAGTCTCTGATTTGAGAATTAGGAAATGTCCTTGTTTTTCGTACAATAAAATGAAGATGCTAGAATAGCAATTGAAAAACAATTCTTGTCCAACTGTACTCCCGGACCCTGGGCTTACCTGGCTGAAAAGATGTGGCAGCACAGTATCTGGCAGAGCGCTGGTCAGACCTGACAGCTGGGGAGGAAAGACAGGGAGATTGGTATTGTAAGAAAATAACAAGCAGCTGTGGATTTGGAAGTGTATATGCTGTATGTACCAACTGTAAACACTAGTATACAGTAATAAACAGGCACCTTGGTGGCAGCCCAGTCAATCCAGCCTTTGCCGTTGGGGTCGATGTTGAGCAGAACTAAACCCTCCACCATGTCAGGAAAGATCAGCTGAGAGCAGGAGACACAAGTCTTAGATTCAGAGGTAGTGACAAAAAGACTCTGAAAACGCTCCCATAGGTTGATTGTTTAAGCAGCAATTACGACTCATATTAACGCAAAAGCAGAAAGTTATGTGACAAAGTATAAGAGTGCCATGTCGCACGTAGGGAGGCAAACAAGCACAGGACTTTCACCCAGGAGACTGGGGTTCGAGTCGGTATGAAAGTAAAGGGAACAAACGGAGCTACACGTTCAATTCAGCGTCACATGCGTAACCGGAACACAAAATAACACTCGCCAACCCACCAAATACCTGAAAAAATGTACTTTGGACAGATGAAAAATAGCCTTTTGTCTAATTCTGGCATTTTGAACCCATGTATAATTATAAACTTCATTAAT
>CM042431.1:1852500-1940000 GCA_023631565.1 Gymnocephalus cernua
TCTTTGTTGGATACTCACGGTTCAGTCCCACATCGTGGTAGGTGAGGATTGCGGGCTTGTTTCCTTTGGGCGCCCCGCGGATCACCACGTGCAGCATCCCATAAGGGGTCTCGATGTCATGTTCCTGTGAAACACACACACACACACCTGGTGTTCACACACAGTCAGGTGCTTCACTGACAACATTAGCACCTTATTTCTGTTTTAGATCTCCAAGTGAGGAACTTTATTTCTTCTATGCAAAACCTTCCTGCACTCTCATCCTTAGAATAAGGACCATTTGCGATGAGAGGGGTCTGATCTCATCTGGCTCTAGAGAAACATCGATAGTTAGACTTGAGACATGGAGGGCGGACTACAAAAAAGAAAACGATTGGATGAAAACTTGTGACGCATCTCAGAAACAAACAGCAAACTGTGATTTAAAGCTACTGTTGCTGACATACACAACTCCTGTTAAATTGAATACATACAACAGTAATATAGCTGACCTTTAAAATGCAGTGAGGCTAAAGGAACATTCAACAATGTATTGATGTTGCTATACTACAGGCAGAAAGGACTATAGCTCACATCTGGAAGATCATGGGATTGTTGAAAATTGTATTTGCAATGAAAAAATAATAAAAACGAAAAGAAAGAAAGAACATATTTGCACCTGAATACTCTCAGGTGCATTATAAGAAACTCATTAAACAACCTGCTTTTTTTAATATTCAGTCAATGCTCCTTCACCATTAACAGCCAATCTACGCAGGATTGTTCCTCGTTAATCTTCAGTGTTACAGCTTCCATGGAAAGAAGGTCGGTAATTACTGTGAGCTATATCCCAATCCTGACAGTACATCAGTGGACGTGGATTGATGCCATGCTCTGCAATAATTGAGCAATAAATGGCGGTAAAGACTGTAACATTTCTATGGCAAAAATATAATATTATGTAACAAGTAGATGGGAACCAGAAACATTCAAAACTGGACATGAAGCTTATTGAGGGAGAATCTGAATGTAAGGTCAAGATGAGTTATTTTACATCAAAATATAATGATTCATCTGACTTATGTTGTTTTGGGACCGGGGCTCGGCCATATGGAGAAAATCAGATATCACGATATTCTTGACCACATATACCTCGATGTTCCAGGGTTGACAATTGGTGCTTTCACAAAATATCTTCACACTTGACTAAGTGGTTAAAGGCAAATAATAATAATAACATGCATCACTTTACTGGAATGCATCCTGTAAAACCAGGAAAAGACACTTATGCCATGTTACGATATTACGATATCCAAAATCAAAGACGATATCTAGTCTCATATCACGATATCGATATAATATCAATATATATATCTGTGTGTTTGGATATTCATTCAGCTTTTTTTTAATCCTACCTAAGAACATAGCAGGCAATTATTTAAATGGTGTATTAAGCAGTCCTTCCAGAAAAACAGAGTGTTTTTGTGATTGTTACGGCCAAAAATCCTTGATTATGCGGCACGTTTTCTTAAAAAATGCGATGGAATATGCGAGATATTTATGCAATTTTATGCGATGAAATTGTGGGAACTTGCAAAAATTGCAGTTTGATGAAAAAGAGAAGACAAAGTGATTCCCCCCCAACACCGTGTTCTCACTAGGAGAAATTACGTCACTTCATAACGTTCCCATGGCAACAGGGGAAATGGCTGCTTATGTGTGAAGTAAACACAACATTTTTCAACTTTCTGCTGAGATATATGTGACTTTTTTGCAAAGCAAATGCGGGGATTATGAAATCATGCAAGCCAAACATATTTTGCGCAGAAATCGGCAATTTATGTGGTGAAAGTGCGGCGTATAAACATGCAGACTTTGGCTGATTATGCATTGAATTATGCGATCGCATAATCATGTTTTTCTGGAGGGAGTGGTTAAGGGTTTTGGTTAAAGCAACAGCATCCAAATAAGTTAGAGTCTGTTGCATGTGCTCTGTTTTAATTTTTTATTTTATACAGTCAATCATTTGGCACAAAATAAAAGTCGAGATGTCTAATTGCTGCTACTGGCTCCAAACAGTTTGCTTGTTATGACCCACATTTTGTCAGCAGCCAAACTCAAAATGGAGGTAGCAGAAATGTGTTACCATGTAAACACACACACACACACACACACACACACACACACACACACACACACACACACACACACAGTGGCGTGGAACCCTTTATTAATGATGCTGACACTCCTGCCTATGTACTCCATTTAAACTCAACAAACAGAGATCCAATACAGAAGTATTGTTTACCTTCAGCATGTTTTTACATTTAAACTACTCAGACACGGACAGTCAGCTGACTGAAAATTACATTACATTACATTTAGCTGACGCTTTTATCCAAAGCAACTTACAATTGCTATGTATATCAGAGGTCTCACGCCTCTGGAGCAACTAGGGGTTAAGTGTCTTGCTCAGGGACACATTGGTTGATGGATCATGGATCAAACTGCTGCTGTCAATCTACAGCGTCTCTCACTGAGACATAACACGCAGTGACTGTGGAACAGTTCAGAAACAAACTGCACGTCTGGATGCAGCCAACTGACATACATCTGCACAACCTCCCCTCCCCCCATGACCTCCTATTGACCTTCAGACACCCATGAGGAAATCATAGAGAGGAAAACATAGAGAGGAATTTATAATATCTCTCCGTGGCAATCACACTTTCAAAGTAAGATTGTTTGATGCTGCACCTCAACATGATCGGTGGGATTAACTTTATTTCATTGTGACCTCGGGTCCAAAAAAGAGCAGAAAGCGTATATATGCACACACACATGCACACGCACGCACACACACACACACACACACACCCTTTACTCATCTGTTTCAAGGTTGTACTGCAGAAGGATTAACACTTCCTCTACACACCTATGCGCACACACACACACACACACACACACACACACACACACACACCATGTGTACATGTTTAGCGAGCTTAAGTGTGTCAGTGGGCCAGAGTCAAAGAATCACCCATCATTTGACAATGACGCTGCAGTTTTTTTTCTTCTCAATAAAGAATATTAATACAGAACATATTCCATATAGTTATGTAACACAGCTCACTGTAAAAAAACAAAATAGTATTTTAGTGTAAAGGCCGTTGATTGCCAGCAAAATATACCAAATTAAATATTTAAAGGACAACACAAGCAGCTCAAAGCCCATCATCAGACCAGACATTCATTCTGTCATTGCTTTATCACACCAGATCCAAAACACAGTGAATATATATATATATATATATATATATAAAAATATAAGTATACAGCTTTCCCTCACACTCCTCCCTGCCACTCACCCCGTCCCAGCACTCAGGCATGGCTCCACAGTAACTGCACTCTCAGCCGACAAAGAAGAGGAGGGTGCAGAGGGTGGGGGGGTGGGCGGACGAGCAGCCAGGCCTCTCCTGTTTTAAGGGACTAGGTCCTGGTGAGCTCTCGCTGTACGGTGGAGAGTCGGATGCTAGATGCTGCAGACTGCTGCAGTGTCTTTGTCTGCTGGGCAGTGCTCCCACCCCAGACTCTTAAGCCTCGGAGCTGCCCCCCTCCCACACCTCCCAATCCTCCCCCTCACACTCTATAGGCGCCTGAGACAGGGTGTGTGGGAGGCTGGAGATGATTGGCTCAGAGCGCTGCATCCCCTGCACAGGATTGGTCAGCTGTCTCATGCTCTAGTTCTCTCTCTCTCTCTCTCTCTCTCTCTCTCTCTCTCTCTCTCTCTCTCTCTCTCTCTCTCTCTCTCTCTCTCTCTCTCTCTCTCTCTCTCTCTCTCTCTCTCTCTCTCTCTCATCAGCACCACTGCTCTGGTTGGATCTATTCCTGCTTCCCTGTCTTTCTGTTTTCCTCAGCGACCGTGTCTTTGTTCCAGCCTTTTGACAAAAACAAAACCAAGCAGCCGCTGTTGGTGAATTAGCCGTAATGACGCCACATCTTCTGATGGAAAATATTAGGAGACCTCTGCTGTAGGACGGCAGTTAGTCTGGACATAACATGTTAAGCAGCAGTCGACAAGAATTAGAGGAGAATCATCACGTGTTGATTATTGCAACAGCCCCTTCACGTTGTCTTAAAATCTGTTGAGGCTGTTTAGGATTTAGACTTTTCATCAGAACTAACAGATAATAAACTCATTAAATATATAGTCTGACCAATAGTCACTTCTATAATTGCAATTTGGCACATCTAAACAAAATCAACAGTGACCAGTCATACGCCTTAAGACCTTTGCTAATGTTAGCAGTTAATTGCGGTTAAACAAAGACGATTATGTGATAATTGCTACAGGCCTAGCTATACATACAGCATCGTACAGGCACGGCGGTGTGGTTGGCTGAGGCTGTCTGTCAGTAACTGTTGTGTGTCCCTGTGTCTCTGTCTGTCTGTCCGCTGTGCCCTGAGGCTGCTCTGCTGTGCTGACAGGAAAGGTTTTCTGTAGCAACGTGTGTATGTCGTCTAATGTCTCTTGTTTAAGTCTGCTCAGGGACGCTTTGACCTGCAGCCAGAGGAGCCTGGGAATCGAACCTAAAAGCCTGCGGTTGAGGGGTGACCACTGTACCCCCGAGCCGTGGTAGCCCACAGTGGCGTACAGTGAGCTATAGTGAGTTTTAGCCCTTGTGTTGTCCTATAGGGTCAAATTTGACCCGTTTTCAAAGTTCTTTATATCAGAAATATGGGTTTCTTGCAACCAAACTGCCCCAAAATAACTTGGATGCATGATGTACGTTGTATGGAACCCGTATAACAATCTTTGCAGGTACAATTAATGATTACTTTCATTGAATTTTGAGTGTTTTATTCAATTTTATAGCATTTTAAATGTTACTATTAATCAAAACAATTCATAATTTCTGCTTTTTTAAACTAAAAAGTTAAGTATAATGTTATTTAAATTAGGTTTAATGACCATGAATTTAAAAAAGTGTTGAGAAAAGTGCCAAAAAACGTTTTTAAATTTTGACCAAATTCATGATGGACTGGAAGACAACACAAGGGTTAAAGTTGTGTGACACCCACAGCCGCCTCGCTTGCATTGTTAGATCAGAAAGCAGAGGACGAATGGATATATTGGCTGCATCTCATAACCTTATCTGACAGCTCCTCGACTACTCCGGAAGTTATGTCTCTCTTCGATGAAGGCAACTCAAGCATTTCTCTTGTCTATAACACTTCTCATATGTCTCGGGAGTCAAACAGTGAAAAAAATAAACATTATAACTCATACAGTGGACAAAATATCTACATTTCTTTAAAAAAAAAAGTCCAGATGCTTTTGCACTCAGGACATTCTCTTATATAAATAGTATTTATATTTATAGCCATATTTTTTGATATCACAAACAATTTACATTAAAAGGCCATGTTCATGTTGCAAATTGTATGTTTTGTGTGTTGTGTTTAAAATAAATAGTCTGCACACTACACATTGCTATAAGTTTGCAATGAGGCAATGCTTTTACAGTTTAGCTAAACACACCTGAATGTCTTAAAAAAACTTAGTAATTACTTGAAGAATGAATTCTAGATATATCTCACTGGCAGCCAGCAGGAAGAAACAACAGAGCTCTTTAAATGCAGCGATCAGTTCCGAGAGCTTGAAGTGTCAGGTTTAAGTGTGAAAGAGAGGTGTTTCATGAGAAAACGTCTCATCAGTCCCGTGCTGCGTGTCAGACTAAAATAAACCAGCAGAGTTGGTAAATGTGTGAAGCTCAACTTCTTAAACAAAAAAAATAGGACATCTCAAATGGCTGGCGTAACGATTCCTGTAAGTTGATGAATTGGAGATAGGTCTGCTCGGGCAGCCACCACAATGCTGAAAATAGTATGAAGAATATGTTAGCCATTCGACCATAGCAACACATTCTCACTCCCATCGCGCTTGGTCCGGTGGATTTGGCGTTTGTTAACTAAAGTCTCCTTTAGCGTCATATTTGGACGCGCTTGGTCGGGACTCTTGGTGGTGCTAGAAACCTGGGTGTGACACTTGACGACCATCCCTCCTTCACTGCTAACATTGCTGCAACCACCCGATCTTGTAGATACATGCTGCGTAACATCAGAAGGATACGTCCCCTTCTAATGCAGAAGGCGGCCCAGGTTCTGGTTCAGGCTCTAGTCATCTCACGTCTAGACTACTGCAACTCCCTCCTGATTGGCCATCCGACCCCTGCAGCTCATTCAGAACACAGCAGCTCGGCTTGTCTTCAATCTCCCCAAGTTCTCTCCCACTACACCGCTCCTCCGCTCTCTTCACTGGTTACCAGTTGCTGCCCACATCCGCTTCAAGACACTAGTACTTATATACAGGGCCATGACTGGATCAGCCCCAGCTTACATCCAGGACATGGTCAAACTCTATACCCCAACCCACCCACTCAACAAAATCCCGACTGTTTGCTGTCCTGGCTCCCAAATGTTGGAATGAGCTCCCTATTGACATCAGGATGGCCGAAAGCCTACACATCTTCCACCGAAGGCTAAAAACACATTTCTTCCGACTACACCTCGGATAAACATGGGGGGAGACGGGATAAAAAATAAATGATATATATTTCTTGAAGCTGCACTTTCATACTTCCATGTGGCTATTTGTAGCTTTACTTATTTAAAGCTAATGTTCTTGCACTTACTACTTGTTGTCTGGAGTTTGTACCTTCAGGGCTGAAAGCATTTAATTGTAAATCGCTTTGGATAAAAGCTAAATGACATGTAATGTAGTCTAAGGCACGTTCATCAATATAAAAAGTTGAACACTAAAGCTTTAATCGAGAAAATAATTGGCAGATTAAATCGATAATGAAATGAATCGTTAGTCACAGCCTTATCTTCAACCTTCCTCTTTCTCTTCTCTCTGTTGACTCGGGCCGTGACTGCGGTTTACCAAAGTAAGCAAGCACCAAGAGATAGCAAACAAAGAAAGATGAAGAACACAAAAGACAAGACGCACTGATAAGACAAGGAGAGAACAGAGACAGAGGAAGGCATAATCTCAACATGACAGCAGCACACACACATTTGCTCATACCTTCCAATCCCCCGCCGGCATCAGCTGTTCACAGCTTTCCTGCAGTGAGAGACAAGCAGAGAGAGAAAAGACAGAAAGAAACAAATTAAAATGGGTAGGAGATAAGTGATCTGAACTTACACACACACACACACACACACACACACACACACACACACACACACACACACACACACACACACACACACACACACACACATTAAAGTGTGCATCCACTGTTGGAACTGAAGACTTACAGAAGAGCAACACAAGCTGTGCACTGTAGGTCCAAACCACAGACACAGAAAACACAGTTTCCCAAAAGCACCTTAGCAGTACAGCGTCATGTTCAATCATGTTCAACTGTCTCTGAACAGTAACAGAAATGTAGCTTATAAATTCAGCTTAGCATTATTTTCCCCCTTTATAGGCCCAAAAAGCCAATATTTTTGTAGTAGAATTGTACTGTAGGCATTTGAACTACTTCAAAGGTACTCCAGCAATTTAGTAATGCACTGCATCGGGTCGGGCTACCCGAATGGTCAGAAGGGATGCAACAGAAGTCAAGTCTGACTTAGTCCCTATTATATAGACCCTTTGCAAACACGTGACCACGTGACGAGCCATGACGGATGGCAAAATCACCGGAAGCACAAGCTAAACAGCGTAGTAGACGAGCGGGAAGTTTCATTACTTTCAATCAGTTTAAAATAAATAACTTACTATGTTCTTCTGTATGGCTTCTTCTATTGGACAACAAGTTGTCATGGCGTTATCAGTCGAGGTCGGGCATCTGGTAGGTGCTCACGTAGAGCGGTATTTGGAGAAGTTGGATACCAACATTTACCGTCTTCGTCCCTACGTTTTCACGAACCTCATTAAATCGCCGGGTCTCCCCGACATCAGCCCACAGGATCTGTACAGTATGTGGTAAACGGGGTATCTCCCTACAGATCTGTACAGTATGTGGTAAACAGGGTATCTCCCTACAGATCTGTACAGTATGTGGTAAACGGGGTATCTACCTACAGATCTGTACAGTATGTGGTAAACGGGGTATCTCCCTACAGAGCTGTACAGTATGTGGTAAACAGGGTATCTCCCTACAGATCTGTACAGTATGTGGTAAACGGGGTATCTCCCTACAGATCTGTACAGTATGTGGTAAACGGGGTATCTCCCTACAGATCTGTACAGTATGTGGTAAACGGGGTATCTCCCTACAGATCTGTACAGTATGTGGTAAACGGGGTATCTCCCTACAGATCTGTACAGTATGTGGTAAACGGGGTATCTCCCTACAGATCTGTACAGTATGTGGTAAACGGGGTATCTCCCTACAGATCTGTACAGTATGTGGTAAACGGGGTATCTCCCTACAGATCTGTACAGTATGTGGTAAACGGGGTATCTCCCTACAGATCTGTACAGTATGTGGTAAACGGGGTATCTCCCTACAGATCTGTACAGTATGTGGTAAACGGGGTATCTCCCTACAGATCTGTACAGTATGTGGTAAACAGGGTATCTCCCTACAGATCTGTACAGTATGTGGTAAACGGGGTATCTCCCTACAGATCTGTACAGTATGTGGTAAACGGGGTATCTCCCTACAGATCTGTACAGTATGTGGTAAACGGGGTATCTCCCTACAGAGCTGTACAGTATGTGGTAAACAGGGTATCTCCCTACAGATCTGTACAGTATGTGGTAAACGGGGTATCTCCCTACACTGGTGCTGATCTCAAACGCGTTTGACTTGCCGTCTGTCTACAGTAACAGTATAGCTCTTCCGCCGATCGTTCATAATTTGCGCGAGTAGAGCGTGACGTCACGTGCAAAAGGTCTATAATGGTTCAAATTCCAATGCTGGATCCTACGTTTCCCATAATGCAGTAAGTCAGTGGCTTTTTCAGGCCCTGGTAAACAGCCATGTCTTTAAAATGTCACACCACCAGTTTGTAACAAACTCTCTGTTAAAATGTTTACGTTGTATCCAAGCCCAAGCTGAGATAACCCTGATGACATCATAACGACATCATCAGGGCTGTTTTGTCGGACTGTGATACGTTCCGTCCATTGGTGGGTAAAACTGGTTGGAGTGCCCCTTTAAAAGCAGTGTTTTAAAGGGACACTTTGGTATTTGTCAACCTGGATTTCCCCATGTTTCTGTGTCTAAGTGACTGATGGGACGTTTTGAAATTGATCCAGTATTAAGCAAGATTGCTGCAGAAACAGCGGCGAAACAAGCTGTAATGTAACGTTAATGGGCAAACGCTCACCTTCAATTTCTGTCCACTAAAAGTGTTTGCTTTCCCTCTTCCTGACAGGCTCAGGGTGTTACTGTAAGTGGCTGAAAACACTGGATGCAAGGGATCCCTACAGACATAGACCTTTTTGTTAAAAAGTTAAATCCTTTTTGTTTAACAGCCCCAAAATTGCTATACCCACCAGATTACATTCAGAAAAACAGTCATTTTATTATCCCAAAATACACATCAAAAACCGTCTTGGTTCATCTTTCCACTGTTCCAACAATCACCACTCTGGTCTGGTTGAAATAAAACCGTAATTCTCCAATTTACATGTGGAAATATGCTGGCTCTATACACGCTAAAAGTAGTGATTATTTACATGGAGTCTGGCTCTATACACACTAAAAGTCCTGATTATTTACATGGAGTCTGGCTCTATACACACTAAAAGTCCTGATTATTTACATGGAGTCTGGCTCTATACACACTAAAAGTCCTGATTATTTACATGGAGTCTGGCTCTATACACGCTAAAAGTAGTGATTATTTACATGGAGTCTGGCTCTATACACACTAAAAGTCCTGATTATTTACATGGAGTCTGGCTCTATACACACTAAAAGTCCTGATTATTTACATGGAGTCTGGCTCTATACACGCTAAAAGTCCTGATTATTTACATGGAGTCTGGCTCTATACACGCTAAAAGTCCTGATTATTTACATGGAGTCTGGCTCTATACACGCTAAAAGGATCTTACTCTTTAACTAAAAGCTCTATCTCTGTAGGGATCCTTTCATAATGTTGTCAGACACTTAGGGCCAGATGTACGTACATTTGCGAACGTAGCGTTATCAGCGCCATGGCTCACCCGCAGATAGCGAACGCAATGATACCGTAGTTTACGCCATATTTACAAAAACCTGCAGGTCATCCGTAATTAGCGCCTTTCTCCGCCCACTATAGCGTAAACTGTAAGTACTGGTGCTATGATACGGCTGAGTGCAGACTGCGATATTCCCACTGCTGATGCTATGACTGTTTGAAATTATCCTGATGCCAATATGGATGTAAATCGAAACTTTGCCCTCAAGGATTACATTGCAGCACGGTTCGCAGCTGCCGGTTACAAAGTTCTCGCTCAATACTGGACCAATTTCAAAGATTTCAGGTCACTTAGACACAAATGCTTTGGAAAATAGGGTCCAAGTTAGAAGAAAATACCAAAATGACCCTTTAACACATCTGTTTGCCTTTGGTTTGTGCCAAATACAGTCGTTATTGCAGTGTTATCTTGTTCTAGAGAGACAGTAAATACGACTACTTAAGTGCATGTGGGACACTGGGGACAAATCAGCAGTAAAAAGTGAGGGTTAGATAGTCTTTTTTTAAATACAGGATGAGAGAGAGAGAGCAAAGCAACCAGATTCCATACAAGTCATCTACGTTCGTATACAAAGACAAGTTGGGGCAGACAATCTAGACGTAAAAAAAGACTTTTTTTGTCATCCGGCCACAGCGAGTCAGAATCCCCGCGAGCCGGTCTGACTCCTTGACTGCCAAAATAGATTTTTTTTCAGAGACACTGACTGATGACAAGCTTGCATCAGTCAAAGTGATCGCTAAGCCAACGTCCACAAAGCTTTCCAGTGTTGGAATGTCAGGCAATATATTTTTTGGTTTTATGCTTTTCTCTTGCAGTGCGTACTTGTTGAGGAATCTGGTCTTGACTCTGCATTTAAGAAGAGATGCATTGACATAAAACACGTTTCCCATCCATGATTGAATGTAACTGATGTGCTGGAAAATGACAGATGACTTCATGACAAACTCATTTTGATAACACTTTACGTTTGCCTCCCCACCGTTGCTGGGCGGGTTGTCTGGGGCGACTCGTGCCGGGGGTAGTTACTAGTTCATGAAGTGCTACCTGAATGAATTCATGTTCCATTATTAAAAAGTGTAACCCTCATTTTTTAATATGGTTTCTGTCATTTCTCAATACAACAGTGAACGCTCACTGATCCTAACCTGTGTTAGTTCAGCACATGCCATTTAAAGGGTAACCTTTCAACCTGGACCCCCTGTGTTCCTATGTTTTTGTGTCTAAGTGTCTGATGGAACAACAGTCTTTGACATCGGTCCAGTATTAAGAGAGATCGCTGCAGTCGGCAGCGGAGAAACAAACTACAATCTAAGTTAATATCAATTGTCTATTGCTCATTTTGCCGCTGACAGACTCCGATTATTATTCTAAGTGTCTGACAACATTATGGAAAGGATTTCTAAGGAGGTCGACCTTTAAAACCTCTTTAGGACCTTTCTGTTTAACCAGAAACAGCTCTGAAGTCACTAGCGCTAAACCCACCAGACTCCATGTAAGAAAACAATACTTTTAGCGTGTACAGAGCCAACATATTTTCATATGTAAATCGGTAAACTATGTGTTTATTTCAACCTAAACTAGAGTTGTGATGGTTGGAAAAGTAGAAAGACGACACAAAACAGCTTTTAATAGTTTTATTTTGTTTCTTTCGACTTTGAATGAAGTGTGTTTTACGATGCTAAAATGACTGTTTATTTACATGGAGTCTGGTGGGTTTAGTGAATGCAATTTATGTTTAAAAAAAAAGATCTTACTCTTTAACAGAAAGGTCGACCTCCTTAGAAATCCTTTCCATAATGTTGTCAGACACTTAGAATATTAATCTGAGTCTGTCAGCGGCAACACAAACACTTTGTGAAGGTACACACAAGCTGTTTTTCTGTTAACTTACATTGTAGCTTGTTTCTCCACTGCCGACTGCAGAGATCTCACTTAATACTGGACCAATGTCAAAGATTGTTGTTCCATCAGACACTTAGACACAAACACATAAGAAAATAGGTTGAAGAAAACGGTAGTTACCCTTGAAGAGCTAATTCCTGCTCCGCTGCCTTTGTAAAAGCTCAGAGCAGAGCAGGAACATCTGGAAATCGATGACGATTAAAATAAAGGACATGCACATGAGGTTAGACACCACCAGTCAGAACTGTCAGACAGATGGTTGTCACACAGCTTCCTTTGTGAAACACGAACAAACAGAAGATACTATTATTTGTGATATTATTGCTGAAAGAAAGTATGACAGGATTAAACATGGATACTGTACAGATGAGTGAAAAAAGGAAAAGAAACAGTGGTGGATTAAGAAAGGGGGAAAAGAGTGAAGACAGTCACGTTTGAAGTGATTAGCAGTGATGACTGGAGAAAGAAAGGACAGGAGTGGTACTTCACCAAGTGAACAAAGTCAGATCAGGGACACACCTAAAGAGAGAGGAAACAACAGGACCTGAAGCTGCCCTATAGGACCAACATGATACGTCAGATAATACTGAATGAGCCATAGGGCTGAGCCATAATTTGTTGACATATTACAGTCAAAGGTTTTTTCTGGGCTGTCAAAATAACACGTTCATTTTGATTAATTAATCTGAGAAAGAAATGTATTAATGACCTTTCACCCGGAGCCGTTCTAGCCGCCACTCAACTGTAAAATGAAGGAGGGAGACGAGAGAATGCGTTGCCACAGGCAACAGAAACATGGCTGCACGTGACGCTAGTTTCTTTAACTGTCTCTGGTTAACACTACACTCAACAGCAGGTAACGTTAGCCTTCCGCTAGCTAGCAGCTGGATTAAACACGGTTAAAATGCTGACAGCTAACGCTAAACGCTGTAATCAGTCCCTCCAGAAAAAGTTTTTTTGTGATTGTTGCGGGCAAAAATCCTTGATTATGTGGCACGTTTTCTTAAAAAATGCGATGGAATATGCGGGATATTTATGCCATTTTATGCGATGAAAATGCGGGAACTTGCAAAAATTGCGGGAACTTGCAAAAATTGCGGGAACTTGCAAAAACTGCGGTTTGATGAAAAAGAGAAAACAAAGTGATTCCCCCAACACCGTGTTCTCACTAGGCGAAATTATGTCACTTCATAACGTTCCCATGGCAACAGGGAAAATGGCTGCTCTTGTGTGAAGTAAACGCAACATTTTTCATCTTCCTGCTGAGATATATGTGACTTTTTTGCAACGAAAATGCGGGGATTATGAAATCATGCAAGCCCTGCATATTTTGCGCGGAAATCGGCAATTTATGCGGCGAAAGTGCGGCGTATTAGAAAAAATGTGGCCCCCGCATAAATATGCGGACTTTGGCTGATTATGCATTGAATTCTGCGATCGCATAATCACGTTTTTCTGGAGGGAGTGTGTAAAGTTTGACTGTGTTTCTGCCGTTGTCGGAAAAACACAGACGGAGACGGTGCGTTCAATGAAACTGGTAATCTACAGTCTCGCGGTGCATTCGAATTTATTGTAAAATGCCCTTTTGATTTTATTTCCTCAGCATATTAGGTCATATTGTTGATTGTTATATATATATATATATATATATATATATATATATATATATATATATATATATATATATGGTCATTATTTCAACAGTGAAAATAATAATAAAAAGAGTTTTAACTTTAATGTCACTAATGCTGATTATTCCTTGATTCATTTGAATTGAAATATTTAAAATACTTTCACAGCAAAAAATATGTATGGGATTAATTTAGATCAATTAATCACAGAGTCTGTAATTAATTCGATTACATTTTATAATCGATTGACAGCCCTAGTTTTAACAGAGGGAATATTGAAAATCTCTTTTCATCGCTCCATAAATCAGAATATGGTGTCAACAGCCATAAAAATAAAAAATACATCAATTTTTTGCCACGTTTTTAGGAATAGAATGCTATATAAATGAATGATATCTGAACAAATCCATCTGTATAACACTTTGGGTGAATTTAGGAGAAATTTACAGCCGCAAATAGACAAAGTGGGTTAAAATAAACATGTAAATGTGTATTTTGGAAGTTGTTTTTCCCCCAATAGTCTGAAAGAAGAAATTCTATGGAAGCAAAATAG
The DNA here is from genome assembly GCA_023631565.1 of Gymnocephalus cernua. Classification (NCBI taxonomy): domain Eukaryota; kingdom Metazoa; phylum Chordata; class Actinopteri; order Perciformes; family Percidae; genus Gymnocephalus; species Gymnocephalus cernua. Next base: position 1,866,776 of record CM042431.1, read on the forward strand.
CCCAAAAACTCAAAATTGAAAAAAAGGATAGTGTTGTCTGTAGTGTCTCCCGACAATATCTAGTCTCATATATGGATGTTGATGTAAAATCGATGTATGGCCCAGCCCTAATGAGCTGTTAACTTATCCGATATGCTACTGTATCATCACCAGAGAAATCCAATACAAGTGATCTCAACAGAAAATGTGCAACTGACAGGGCAGCTTCAGTCCCTGTGGACGTCATGCAGATGGATCACTGTGTCCAGTAGGGAATACAAATGAGAGCTGACTGTATGGTGGTCGGACCAGCAGGTGGCAGTCTTCTCTTTCTTAGCGAGCACTGTGGACCTGCAATGTGCACTGGCTGAAATGAGTGCTGTGAATCTGAGTAATTGTGATTTCCATTGGATCAGAGTGCTGTCACTGTTCTGCCTATGGCTGCCTTTCCATTTGGTGAATGGATATCTACTTTAAACACACGTTGTATGGCAACTGTGTACTCTGTTTAAAATGTTGAGGCCAGTTTAGAAGTAGAAACATATTGAACTCGCTGTAGAGCACTAGTTGCTGTAAGAAATACATTGTGTATTGCACTTTATTTCTGTTTCCTGTTATCTGAAAATTGTTCAGCAAGGATCTCTGTGTTGAAGTTTGAGGCAAGTTTGTTCTTCCCAGCCCTTATCACATGACCTATTAATGTTTCCACATATCCAAAATATTGCCTTAGGGGCCAGTAGAAAATGTGTATTGTATATGGATAAACAATTTGTCTATCCTATCCAATATTTCCTCTATTTCTAAGCAGATTTTCTATGCTGTATTCTGATAAAAATCCCCTCCCCTGGCTTGCTTTTATGCCATGTCTCCTTTTATCGTGTTTTATTTAACGTTTTTCCCCCTACCACCCCATTTCATTTCATTTTATGATAAATAAAATGTGAATTTTGTCGTTTTTACTGTCTTTTAACGGTGTTCCATCTTCTATTTTCTCCATTACAATGATGTGTATACTGTATATGTGTTTGTGGATTGTATGTATGTGCTGCTGTTTCTTCCGTCAAAGCACTTTGTAAACTATTGTTTTTAAAGGACTTTTTATTGCTATTATTATTATTATTATTATTATTATTATTATTATTATTATTATTACTACTACTATGATTTTGACAGTTCATTCCTCCGAGCTGTGTGTCCATGTTGTGTGTGTGTTTGATTCAGTCAGGATGTTTCTGCTGGTTCTGGTAGTTACCGGGAGGACCCCGCTGGTCCGACGGCGGGTCTGGCGGAGCCAGTGCCGTGCCATGACATGCCAGCGGTGAGTGGGGCGGCTGGGGGGAGGAGGGGGGTTAAGGGGCGCGGGGCTGGCGGGGCGCGGTAACCCCCCTGATGCCTCCCCTCCTTTATCCTGCTGTGTGGCGAAAACAACAAACACAAGGTGGTTATTGGGTAACAACGGGGAAGACAGAGCAGCAACAATGAATATCATTCATCATTCATTTTCTGATGCAATGTTTATGGAGGTCTTTGGGGATGCACACAGTGAGCCTCAAAGCCAGGGGTGTCAAACCTAAGGCCCGCGGGCCACATCTAGCCCCAAGCAGATTCTGACCGCATGTCAATTTTATTTATTTAGGGTCACAATCAGTTTTGGTCCACCAAAGTTTTTGAAGTTTTTTCTGAAGTTTTTCTCACTTATTCCAACGTTTTTGCCGCATGTTTTCAACCTGTTTTGTCACGTTTTTTCTATGATGGCTACCAAACTTCTTTGCTGACTTTTCTGGAGCTTTACAGTCATGTGAAAAAATTAGGACACCCGTGCTAAAGTTGACTAAAAGAGGAATACAAAAATCATCTTTTGGAAATTGATCTTAATGCCTTAATTAAAAGAAATGATGAAAAATCCAACCTTTAAGGACACCAATTTTCTTTGTGAATGAATAATATATTGTAAATAAATAAATGTTCTTCCTTAAAATACAGGGGGCATAAGTTAGTACACCCCTGTGTTAAATTCCCATAGAGGCAGCAGATGATGTTTATTATTAAAGGCAGTTATTTGATGGATCCAGGATACTATGCATCCTGATAAAGTTCCCTTGGCCCCCACATCATCACAGACCCTTCACCATACCTAGAGACTGGCATGGTTTTATGTCAGTTAGCCTAACAGCTGGTTTGATTTGCATTGAGAGATGATCTTATGGAAAGTACCCCATGTTAATCTCTAGGTATGGTGAAGGGTCTGTGATGATGTGGGGGCCAAGGGAACTTTATCAGGATGCATAGTATCATGGATCCATCAAATAACTGGCCTTTAATAATAAAAATCTGCCTGCCTCTATGGGAATTTAACACAGGGGTGTACTGACTTATGCCCCCTGTATTTTAAGGAAGAACATTTATTTATTTACGATACATTACAATACATACCTTAAAGGTTGGATTTTTCCTCATTTTTTAAATTAAGGCATTAAGATCAATTTGCAAAAGATGATTATTTTATTCCTCTTTTTAGTCAACTTTAGCATGGGTGTCCTAATTGTTTAATTTTTTCACATGACCGTATGTCGACCAAACTGTAAGTGAGAAGGCTTTTATAAGACATGCAATAACAAGGTCAAAGATATTTGACTTTTTTGTTGAAATTAAAGCATGTCAATAAACTTTACATGTCCCGCCCTTCAGATATGATTCTCTTTTCCAGTGTGGCCCTCAGGGAAGTTGAGTTTGACCCCCCCGCTCAAAGCCTTTCTATTCCAGCATCATCAGGAAGGTCAAGCTGCAGACTTGTAGCCTTCCTTTGGTAGGAACTGGTTGTGGGCGGAGACCTGCTGGATGAAATTGTGCACATGCAACTCTAAACCAGGAATATGCTGCATTCAAGTCACATGGGAAACGCTGTAAATATAAGCTGCAGAGTAGAAAAAGGCTGCAGCTGGGATGTTTCTTTCATGGCCGTAGTGCAGGATCGTAGACATACTGACTCCCATTCTCTCTCCCACACTCACAGTCACAGACATATCTCTGTATTAACATATCACTGCATGCTGCAACAGCCACAGAGGTTTTGGGAGAGTTTGTCGCTTTTTGCAACACTTTTGAAGTTTCTTTCAAATGTATTTTGACTGTAGGTACACACATAATTTATAAAAAAAAAATAATAATTACGGGGCAAAGTCCAGGTAATGAGCTGCCAATACCTTTTCTGTTATTTTACAGATTTATTTCTTAGAGTGCATTGAGTCCTTTGGCGTTTATTATTAACGCAAAAAGTCTCTTTTTAGCGTCATGTTTGGATTTGCTTGGTCGGGAGGAGAAGGAGAGAGGAGAGGAGAAGAGAGAGGTGGGAGGAGAGGAGAGGAGAGAGGTAACGGAGTATTTCTACAGTGTGGTATGTGAATACTTCTTCCACCACTGCATGTAACTGGATCGGAGCTCCAGCAGTCCTAGTTTATTCCAGAGCAGCGAGTGGTAATGAGGCTAATGCCCCGTCGCTAGCCCAGCTCCTCAATAGCGTAATTAGTCATTCATATTGATGGAGGAGTTGTAAAGTTGGAACTTTTTTTGACATTTTTGTCACTTGTGCGCTTACTAACACCAAATTATAAACACTACTTTTACACATACTACACCTCATTTATATGAAATCATACCTAATTTTCAGAAATTTGCTAAAATATTGAATAAAACACCCACAATTCAATGAAAGTAGTGAACTGATATTTCATTTTACTTGTGAAGAGCGTTGTGTGGAACCATCTCCGTTATTATTGGGCAATTTGGCTGAAAGAAACCTGCATTTCTGAAATATAAACTTTGAAAATGGGTCAAATGTGACCCGAGGACATCAGGAGGGTTAAGTTTGAGACCCTGAGCGACTGCATGTTTCATCTCTGACACACTGGCCAAGTGCGTCATGGCTAACATGTTTCATCTGATTCCTCCAGCAGAAATGAGACGCTTGTCAGGAGCAGAAGAATCGGCCAGTCTTGTTGATGGTTGGTTCAATATGTTTTTTTCACGCTATTCTGGGCAGTAATCACCTCGCTGCCTGTTTGTTTTCCACTACAATAAAAACAACATTTGCATAATTGGCAATTTAGTATTGAGCACACATCATCTACATTTGTTCTCCTCCATTGCAATGTTATAACAGTTTAGAATTTAGTTTTTATATATCTAGTTTTATCTACTCTGTCAGTTTTCGTTCCTACCCTCACCTATGGACATGAAGGCTGTTTGTTGTGGCCGTAACATACTGTAGGTATAGGGCCAAGTCTATAGCTGCATATGCAAATACAAAATGCATGGTTGGAGAATAGCCATGATAATTAATGTCTAATCTTGGCGTTACTTGAGTGTCCGATGTGAAGCGAATATGGCACAGTGCAATTTCATGTCAAGTCGGTTTAGATTCTGTGGTTCACGCCACCTTCACATTGGCAGTTGAAATCAGCTCCGATACGCCTTCGAAGCGACCGGAAGTCGTTCATTTCCTGTGGAGATTCACAGGCCGCGTGGGAATGGGTCCGAACCGGGTCCGAACGAGTGCAGTGCGGAAAAGAATCGAGTCCGTTGGTCATCCCGATGCGTTAAAAAAATGGAACTCTTGCGACGAGCAACGGACGATTCCTATCCGACAATTTGAGCGGAAGTTAGCGTTGCTATGGTAATGATAAACAAATCTGAATTTTTAACCTTTAATAAAATAAATAATGATTTCATAACGATATGTTGTCCTGTAATTTTCTTATTTTCATGATTTCCTAGCTAACATTATTAGGGCAGTTAATATAATTGCTCACGTTAGCTAATCGCCGCTAACTAGCTAGCTAGTTGCGTTAGCTAACGTCCGCTAGCTGCCATTTTTTTTCTACTCCCGATTTCTACTATTCCGACGCTTTCAGCGGTTGTAGTACGACGTCTGCTGGGGGCGCGTTGCGTATTACGGCGCTGATTTCAAGGCGTTAATGTCACAATGAGAGTTGGCTGGTTGGTAGTGCTGTCACGGTTTTCGGTAGTGATAGTTAAAGCTAAAAACTGAAACTTGGCAATATAGATTCAGTTTAGTTTTAGTTTTTCTTGAAAGTTTAAGTTTTAATTTATCAGTTTACTTTCTCCCCCTGCTTATTTTCATTTAAGTTTACTATAATAAGCCTGCTCCATTGACACAGACTTCATAGACTTTTCAACAAATTCATTTAAAATAAATATAAAAAGGGATTTAATTTCTGGATTTCTGGATCACCCCTCAAAACAAAACCAAAAAATATGCAGATTACTTTTAAAGAGCTCATATTATGCTCATTTCAGGTTCATAGTTGTATTTACAGGTTGTACCAGAATAGGTTTACATGGTTTAATTGTCAGAAAACACCATATATTTGTTGTACTGCACATTGCTGCAGCTCCTCTTTTCACCCTGTGTGTTGAGCTCTCTGTTTTAGCTACAGAGTGAGGCATCGTACTTCTTTACCATCTTTGTAGTGAGTCACACATGCTCAGTAGCTCGGTAAGATCACATCAGCTAGCTGTTTGTTTCTCTAACTTCAAGGCAGGATCAGCAGGGAGACTTCTTCTAAACAGGGAACACTTCCACCTTAGCGTGGAATACCTGCACAACAGGGACATGGAAGTCAGTCCCTCCAAAAAAAGTGATTATGCGATAAGTCAATGCATAATCAGCCAAAGTTCGCATATTTATGCGGGGGCCACATTTTTTCATACGCCACACTTTCGCCGCATAAATTGCCGATTTCCGCACAATATATGCAAGACTTGCATGATTTCATAATCCCCGCAATTTCGTTGCAAAAAAGTCACATATATTTCAGCAGAAAGATGAAAATGTTGCGTTTACTTCACACAAGAGCAGCCATTTTCCCCTGTTGCCATGGGAACGTTATGAAGTGATGTAATTTCGCCTAGTGAGAGCACGGTGTTGGGGGGGAATCACTTTGCTTTCTCTTTTTCATCAAACCGCAGTTTTTGCAAGTTCCCGCAATTTCATCGCATAAAATTGCATAAATATCCCGCATATTCCATCACATTTGTTAAGAAAACGTGCCGCATAATCAAGAATTTTAGCCCGCAACAATCACAAAAAAACTCCGCGTTTTTCTGGAAGGACTGGTAAGTAGTTCTTTTGTAGATTATGGTGAACTAGTGTGTGTTGTAGCAGTGTTTGGCCATTGAGAACGAGCTAGCATGCTACGGTTAGCCACCTGGTCTTGGCTACTGACGTAATAAGCCGTGCAGATTTTGACCAGCTCACCCAGAGACTAAAGGCAGGAATGTGTGTGGAAGCACCAGAGACACAAAATAACACCCCAAATCCCAGAAAAAGTGATTTTTTTCATAACATGGGAACTATAAGTCTGGTGACAACCAACGCACCTCACTAAGCAATGGCTGTTTTAAAAGTTTAAGGAGAAAGAGTGTTTTCAGGCATAATTTTTGCCTCTTTGTGTCGCTTTTCCGTCAAGTTGATCTGGAACATCTCCACTATTTCCATAATTTCTGCAACGAGCCCTGATTCAGCCGCAACCTGTTGCTGAGATAATGGATAGGTGGCCTTTATGTAACCGTCCACTGCCTATTCTCTGTCTTTGCTTTCCTCTTCAGCTCTGCTTCTCTTCATTGATGTTGTATTTATCTACCAAGACCTTTTTAGGCTGGCCCACGTTTGCCTTGGACCATCTCTTAGTAATGCTGCTATAGGTTTAGACTGCCGGGGGACTTCCTTTGACACTCTGAGCTCCTCTCTCCTCCTCTCTCTCTCTCCATCTGTGTGCATTCATGTCCCAATAATGCGTGTTACCAACTTAGCTTCTTCCTCTGAGTCCTTGTGTTTTCTGGCCTCGCAGGTTTTCTTGGATTGTGGTCGCACCTGGATCGTGGTTGCAGCTGCTGCCGTGGTCCTGCTCAACGCCCTGCTATGCCCTACTAATATTATTTCTAATCATAGTTATATTATGGTTGTTGTCACTCTAATTGCTACTATTCATCACACCAACTGATTTAATTAATATGAATCATATTTCTGTATGTCTGTATCTGTGTCTCTGTGTCCCAACCGGCAGATGGCCGCCCACCATGGGGTCTGTCCCAGGTTTCTGCCTCTTTAAAGGAAGTATTTCCTCGCCGCTGTTGTACCAAATGCATTGCATTGCTCATGGGGGGAATTGTTGGGTCTTTGAAAATTATAGAGTGTGGTCTAGACCTACCCTGATCCATAAAGTGTCTGTAAAGTGTCCCGAGATAACTCCTGTTATGACTTGACACTATAAATAAAACTGAATTGAATTTTGTTCTCCACCACTCTCTCTCATCTTTTCATAGTCTTGTTATCACAGTCATGGTTGGATGGAGTTCATTCATTTCCTTCTCCGCTGGTAAACAAGCTCATTGTGTAATTATGCGCCATCACAGCTAATGAGCACAAACATCTCTGTATTAAGAGTTTCATCCTGCACACACTGAACAGCGTGTGAGCGCCCAGACAGGAGGGTAAACACACACACGGTAAATAAAGCAGGCGGACTGACCATGTCTGAGTCCACTCCTCGCTGCTCCGGCAGCAGGGGCTTCTCCTCGGTGAACTGCTGCTCCTTCATCCCCGCCATCCTGGACAGCAACCTGCAATCACCATGGCAACACGCACACACATAACGTCTAGGGTTACACCATTATTTCATTATGCAGAATACTTTCTGTTTGACCAAACATTTGCATGTGGATCGCTACCAGTGTGATACATGATGATGGCCGTTGTAATTCAATGGAATGAAAAGCAGTCCTTCCCGGGGTAATTTCACAAATCCACATTGTGAAATTATGGAAGATCGCTGATTAAAGGTTGTTCTGAACGGAAATAATGTGAGCAGCTGATAGATGAGGAGCTGATTGGAAACAGAGGAGATGGAATCAAGATGGAAATTAGCTTTGATTGCAAACCTGATTTATTGGGAAATCAATGCAAAACATAAACCGTTACAGTACATATCAGAATCAGAAGTCAATGAAAAAGTAATAACAGGACCAGTGATGCTATAGATTCGAGCTAGAGGTAAATCCTTTCCAACCGTTTAGTTTTCATTATGCAACAGTATGTTTGCGCTGTGTGTATCTTTGAGGTCTGATAACTGCGTTGAATGCATTTCCTTCCTCATACAACGCATTCTCATGAACGGGTATCCTACGAAAACTTGTGCACAGTACTTTGTGTGATATCCTACGAGATCAGGTGACTGCCATCACATAACAGCTAAGTTTAGCTTTAGTTTAGTTTAGTTAGAGAACAAGCTACTGGGAGTCGGGTACTGTTTTAGGGGCCGTTTCAGTTGAGTTTAGCCGACAAAATGTGAGCGACGTGGGGATGACGTCTAAGTTTAGGCACCAAAACGACTAGTTAAGAGTTGACAAAAAGATTGTGGTTTGGATTAAAACACTGGTGTTATATGCAGTGGTGGAACTAAGTACATTTACTCTCCAGGAGAGGAGAGGAGAGGAGAGGAGAGGAGAGGAGAGGAGAGGAGAGGAGAGGAGAGGAGAGGAGAGGAGAGGAGAGGAGAGGAGAGGAGAGAGCATGCCCAGTATGAGAATGTTGATGAAATATGCGGTTTGGGCGTGTTAGTTTAAACAGAGATTAGTTAGATCAAAACTCCGCTTAAAATACAAAATGTAGTGATGTAAATGTAGCCTTACACAGCAGCAGTTACTGTGGTGCATACAGCAATAAATAAGTGGAATAAATATCAATTACAATGCATTTCTTTTCATGTTTTTTGGGTGACAATACAGATTAGCGCCACCTGCTGTTATGGAGAAGTATTACGTCTCATGCACACGCAGAACGTACGCTCAAGTCGGCGTCTCTTCGGTGTGTTCGGCCGTCTGGTTGGTGTGTCAGAGCCTTAAAGGTCCCATGGCATGAAAATTTCACTTTATGAGTTTTTTTTTAACATTAATATGAGTTCCCCCAGCCTGTCAATGGTCCCCCAGTGGCTAGAAATGGTGATAGGTGTAAACATCATGGCTGATAAGTGTAGACATCATGGCTTTCAAACGAGCAAAGTGGCAGTTGGTCGAGGCCACACCCCCACCCTCCACCTTGCCTTCAGATACAGTATTAGGGGACCGCTAAGGTCTATATAAAAGAGACTTCAGATACAGTATTAGGGGACCACTAAGGTCTATATAAAAGAGACTTCAGATACAGTATTAGGGGACCACTGAGGTCTATATAAAAGAGACTTCAGATACAGTATTAGGGGACCACTGAGGTCTATATAAAAGAGACTTCAGATACAGTATTAGGGGACCACTAAAGGTCTATATGAAAGAGACTTCAGATACAGTATTAGGGGACCACTAAGGTCTATATAAAAGCATCCAAAGAGCACCATGTCATGGGACCTTTAAAGTGGAGCTTTCAAGTGCACAGACTACTGCCCCAAAGATAATAAGAAAAAGAGGCTGTATTAAGGTCTGATTAAACTGGCCTTTTGTGTTCCACACACACACACACACGCACACGCACACGCACACACACACACACACACACACACACACACACACACACTGGCAGATTGGTTAGATTTACAGTTTTTTTTATATCGGACAACAATCTCTACAATTTCTCCTTGAATGTGAAGTTAGAGAGATGGATGGTAACTGATGATGTCACTGACCCAAATCCGTCAGGGCTTGCAACACCTTGACAACGGTATCAACCCACACACCACCTCTCTGTCTCTTCCCTTCCGTCTCGTTCCACCCTTTGCTCTCTCTTCATCCTCATTTGCCCTCCATCTCCTCTCACTGGCAGTGATGAAGTGTGTGTGTGACCCTAGAGTGTCAGAGACACCACTTACAAATGAAAATCCACCCTATAAGAAATGATCCACATCAGCCCTGGACAGATTTTTAAAGTGAACACTGACGGTTTAGAACTGAGACGTCCCAACTCGGAGTAGTTTCCTATATCAGTTGTACATTTTTTATTCCCAACTTGTATATATTTTAAATATTTGTTCTTGTAGTCTATTCTATTATTATTTCATGTATATTGTATCCTATTATTTAATGTATATTCTTTATGTGTGTTGTGTTTCTGATATTTTGCTGCTGCAAATTTTTTGGGATCAATAAAAATCTATCTATCTATCTATCTATCTATCTATCTATCTATCTATCTATCTATCTGTGTCACGTGGGCTCCGCCACGGCAATGCCTCTTTCTTCTTCTCGTATTCAAAAAGCGATTTTACAACATTTTCATTTTAGACAGTTATGTACTATTTTATTCATATATTACGCTACTTTTGTGAGCACAATACTTTTGTTAATTCATTTCAAGCACCAAAACAAGTGAGTGTAGGTTTTTTTTTGTTAGATTGCAGCGTTTCCAAGACGCAGGAACCATTACTCACTGGTGACGGGGACCTTAGGCTTATTTCACATCATTTATCATTACGCTGTAGGATATTCACACAAACATATTTCGGGTAACTCTGGGTAAACACATTCTTTTCTACATTAAGGAGGTCCAGGAGACAGGCACACATTCCATTCAAACCTAATGATTTTGTTTTTCTCTTCTTGCTCCCACTGTGACCAGTTTATTAAGTGGGTGAATGTGACCTTTCTGAGGCCACTGGACCGGAGCCACGAAGGGAACAGAGACCAAACAACACCTCCTCTCTACTTCCTGCTCCCTTTACTTTATAGCTGCATTTCTGCTGTTTTCCTCCATCATCATCCTTTATCTTCTTATTAAAATAGCAAATCAGTGACATGTTTTTTTAGACAATTTATTTACTATTCTGTATTTCTGAATTTCTGACAGTTGCTGTTACGGAAGAGGATAAGGGCCACATGTGAAAATCAGAATCTCAGAATTCTGGAATGAAGTCAGAATTCTGACTTTATTCTCAGAATTCTGGAATGAAGTCAGAATTCTGACTTTATTCTCAGAATTCTGACTTTATTCTCAGAATTCTGACTTTATTCTCAGAATTCTGACTTTATTCTCAGAATTCTGGAATGAAGTCAGAATTCTGACTTTATTCCCAGAATTCTAAGAAGAAAGTCTAAATTCTGACTCTAAACTATGTTATGTTACGAAGCCTGTCGCACATTTACATATTAAGTTTGTTGTCGAGTTTCACAAAGGCCTACGTTATGAAACGGACCTGGCGATGCAGATTCCCATCACCATAGCAACTCGCTGTGCACAAGGCGAGAGGGGAGAGGGACGCTGCTCTGCTCTGCTCACAGTCACATGCTGGATGTCATCGATGTTCCCACTCGGATCAAATCCTTTCTGACAACACTTCCAGCTGCTGAAAGTATTCCTCTCTCCGCCATGTGTCGGTGTTTAGCTTTGTTTCCTGTCTGAGTCTGATTTGTCACTAGTCTCGCTTTGCCAGACCTTCCTCCACAGGGCTGTGGAGGAAGGTCTGGCTAGTCCACACAGCATTCCTGGATGGGAGAAAAACATGTTCTGGTTTATTGGCATTTCTTTAAACTAGGGCTGTCAAATGATTAAAATTTTTAATCAAATTAATCACAATTTTCAGTGGATTAATCATGATTAATCACTATTTGCAATTACACCTGAACCCTAACCATTTTTTTCTGAAATGCATACCAAAAGATACTAGTGCTGTCAAGCAATTAAAATATTTAATTGCATTAATGTCATAGTTAACTCGCGATTAATCGCACATTTTTATCTATTCTAAATGTCCCTTGATTTCTTTTTGTCCCATTATATTTTCTCATTTTAATTCTCTTATCAACATGGAAAAGTAGATCGGCTTGCTTTGTAACAATGTTTATTTATTGAAAACAACATTGTCATATACGTTATGTTCAATTTCACACTAACATTCACACTTGGAACTAATAATCTGTCACACAATGTAACGCTGTTACCTCGATTTTCCATTGCAAGTAGTACTGCAGATAGTACTGCAGATAGTACTGTAGATAGTCCTGCAGATAGTACTGCAGGTAGTACTGCAGATAGTACTACAGGTAGTACTGCCTCATGCCTGAGGCGAGCGTGGCTCTTCCTACTGTCTATGGGCTCATAGCGTCGTCAGCGGCATAGCCAGTCGTCATAGCAACTGGTTTCCCGTGACTCATTTCCTGGTTCTCGTTCTCTTTCATAACCAACGTAAAATCAAGGAGAGGGTTTTCCTGCTGCAGGTTTCCCACCGTGGTCAGAAAGAACAGAGGAGACACTTTGTTTCTCTCACTGACTGTAGAGTCACTACTCGCTCGCTCTGAAGATAATCGCCGTCACGAGCCTACAAGCTACGCGGCTAGCAAGCTAAAACCGGCCGAGGCTTGTGTCTGGTTTGTTTGCGGTCTGCGAAATTACAAGACCCGCCCTTCAATCACTACTATTGGCCAGGCGTCGAAGGTAACGTAACTCTATTTGTTCAGGTCCTATCCCCTGACCAATCCACTATCCTAACTACTCGCGGTGAAATGCCTAAACCAAACCAATCAGCTGCTTCGTAGGGCGGGACATGGCGTGGCCATAGACAGTTAAAGAAGTGGACTAACAGATCCCATTGCTCTCTCTATGTGTTACTCGTGCGTTAAAAAAATTATCGGCATTAAAATGGGTTTGCGTTAACGCCGTTAATAACGCGTTAAACTGACAGCCCTACTTTAAACCAATCACAATCATCTTGAGCGGAGCTAAGCTCCGGACGGAGCCACGGTGCCTCTGCTAAATAGTCTCAGGAAGGAACTTGTTTTGGTGGAACATGTGTACTGTTATGGGTCAGCTCCTGGTTCCCCGTCCTGCTAGTTCCCCCTATCCCTTTTCTCTGTGTTTGTGTGTGTGTGTGTCTCCACCTGCGGTGGCGAGGGGCGGTTCTCAAGAGGATCTAGGTCAAGGGGCGTGGCCACTCTCTCCTGCTCAGCTGCAGCACATTCCACTAATTCACCCAGCGGTTTATCTACTCGGGCTGTTCACCTCTTCAGCGCCAGTTCGTTGTAACCATACAAGTGGTAACGTGGCTCAGTTGTTTCTGACTAGTGATTCTGCTCCTAGCACTCCTGCGTTTTTGCCTGTTTTGTTTGCTTGCACTCCAGTGACGTATTCTTCTCTGTTCAGGTCCTGTTCTGAAGCTGATTCTGATTGACTGTCCAAATAAACTCTTTAACCGTTCTGAGTCCGTGTGTCTGTCTATGTACACTGAGTCAAAGTGAGAGCCTAACATGTACGTTAAAAGGTTGTTTTAGTCGTGCAACAGAAAACTCAGATTGGACAGATAGTCTAGCTAGCTGTCTGGATTTACCCTGCAGAGATCTGAGGAGCAGTTAACCAGAGTCCTCACAAATCAGCCGCAGGTTAGAACGCCAACACAGAGACGGAGGAAGGAAAACAGAAATAAGGACATACGGCGGAATTTCCGGTGGCAACGGGGCAATCCCAGAAGTGGAAGGTCGAGGATATAGACTACCCTGGCTTTGACCTGCCGTGCACTAAACTACAACAAGCATACACGTCACATCAGCGGCATAGCTGTAATTTCCGAAGTGAGAGGGACAGATTGTTCAGGAGGAGGATTTTTATAGAAAAAGATCCTATATAATTTGTCTCACAAAATTGCGGATTCCAATTAGTCTACATTTCATTTATGATTGATGGAAACACAAACATTTGGGGGTAGTGTACGGCAAAGCCTTATTTTAACTGGAAGTGCACACTTGCGACTGACATTGGAGACAAGTAAAGCCTCCTGACTGTCAGGAAGATCAACTCAATATGCATTAGACAGCCTGTCAAGTGTCTTAAGCTGGAATCAAAAGTAGAACTGGATGAGTAACGGCAGCAGTCACAGCCCAAACGCCTGAACAGACAAAGAAAAGAGCGCCACCTACACACATTCCAACGTCATTGACAGATAATCCAAAGAAAATGAACACTGTCGCCCACAGACAGCGCAGAAATAAGCACTTTTAGCATGAATGATTCAAAAGAACACATTGATTGATAAATCCTTGTGTCTACCCTCCTTAGGGTTCCTTACATAATCACTTCCAGTGATTTACAATTTTGCCTCTAGGACCATCTGTATCCTGGATTTTCTCAAAATGTTGCATTACTTTGAGGACATTGTCTCCCCTAAGGCTTGTGTGGTTATTGATCCATCAGCACAAAACTAAATTACACAACTCAGACATGAGATCCACCTCTACGATATGTATTATGTGTTATCTGGCACTGCATACACACACATAGCAACACAATCGTTAGGAAATCTTTCTGGAAAAGCAGCTAAACACCAACACAAAATGCAACAATACTGAATCAATTTGACCATTTTTTGATTTAACGTCAGTTTTTAAAGCTAAAAAAAGAGCTTGGAAATTTGTAGCAAATGTGATTTATAACAGCGTTTATTGATTTTAGTTTTTATTCATCATTTATTGATGTGTGGCCTTCGATGTTGTTTTGCTGACCTTTCACATTGATTGCTGATCAATTATAATATCCAGTGCCTAATAACTGTATGTATCCAGCAGACACATAACAACATTATCATTCATTTGGTGCCATGATAAAGGTCACTTGATGAATGTAAATTCAATATTCACTCTCCTTGTATGGTACGTGTCACCGATAGGATCGCCCTGCTTCCCAGTACTGCATGCTAGTTTGCTTGCCACCAGTTTCTCTACACTGACAAACAGTCTACACCCTCCTACAAACGTGATGGGTGCAGTAAATATGAGTCGTAATTGCTGCTTCAACAACTTAATGAAGCAGGGGAAGGGGAGGACAGTCTTAACTAATGTTATTTCCACCAGCATGTCTGCTTCTCTTGCATTGGCATTCTCTGCTGTTAAATCGGCTTGTGTCACTCTCTCCGTCTCTGGTTCTTTTTGTTTGACAGTTTTTTTTCCACACTCTTGTCCCTGTGCACCTCCTTCTCTATCTCCCAGCATTTCATCCCTTCTTCTAGCTGTCTTTGGCCAGTTTTCTTTTTCTTCTTGTCTCTCTTCTAAGCCTCTCGGTCACTGCAAATATTTCACTCAACTCTACCTCCTTCACACCATCTCATCCTCCCATCTCTGTCTTTTCTCTTTCCTCGTTTCACCCCATGTCATCCCTCTCTTTCTCGCTATCTCTATTCACTCTGACATGCTTATGTAAGACAGCTCGTTGTGAAATCAATTACCGTTGCATTACACCGGCTATATTTGGCCTCATGATGCCACTGCTGCCAGTGGAGAGACACCAGTGCTGTCCTCCTCTGATTTAATGCTGTGTCTAGTGCCTAACTTTGCATTGATCCATGGTGAAGTTTCTTTAGTGTAACAAGAGATGTTTCCTAAACAGGACTTATATGTGATTGCGTGTCTCCTTGTTAGTCTATGTACACAGTTTGTAAATGGTGTGTGAAGTGTGAATTTGTGAGCATTTAAATTGATCCTGTTGATCAGTTGGTCTGCTGATCCAACCCAGTCTCACGGCAGTTCATGAAATGGTCATGTAATTTAATCTATTTGATTCGTGTACACAAACACATTTATCTCGTTTGTTTCCAGAAACCTGTTTGTGTACACGAATCAAATAGATTAAATTACATGACCATTTCATGAACTGCCGTGAGACTGGGTTGGACTGCAGCAAGATGGCTCAACAATTTGGAGCATTTATAGTCCCCAGAGGATGATTCCTAATCATTTTGCTGACTCTGTGACCTTTCTGTCTAGCACTACCATCAAGTAAGATGTTACACTTGACAAACTCTTTGGTCCCTAATTTTCCAATTGACAAACTCTTCTGTCCTTCATTTTCAAATGACAATTCTTCGGCCCCTAATTTCCACTTGATAAACTCCCTAATAAGATATCTTAAAGACTCTGGCCAGATTTCTATGGAATTTGGTGTAATCAAGGTCCCCATGAAATGATTCCTTAAGCTTTTTTTGTGGATTGCTATGAAACTCACTTAGCCTTAGTCTTTGGGACACACCTTCAGGACAAACTTTACATTTGGATTCCAGCTACTGATAAGAATGGAGTAGGAATAACAATAGTAGCAGTACTATAATGTAGGTCACTCAGTTTGGTAGGTCAGTGTGGTAGGAAGAGATTGTTAGTCTATATCGATGACGTTCCACCTCTGGGATTGTTCAGGTGCCGCTGGGGTTGTCTGAGGCTGAGGGAGGTTTTTCGGAGACTGACACTTGACTTTCATAGACTTGACAGAGATTTTTCGGAGACTGACGACTTTTGGTCCGAGGCTGTTTTTTCCGAGACCTAATGCTGTTTTGTCTGAAGATGACAGAGGTTTTTCTGAGACTGAGTGACTTTAAGGCGACTCCGATGCCAATTTCTTTTTCGTTTGAGTCTGAGATCTGAGGATGTTCTAAAATGAACACCGTACTGGTTGTTGAAGTGGCTACAAAACCATAAGCGGAGTTTGACATTCGAGAGAAACAAGCAACAAAAAAAACTCATTGTAGCAGCTGAGACTTGGGGAACACAGCACAAGCACATATGGACAAAACAAACATGCTAAATAAACATATGTTTATTTTTTAAAGCAGATTTGAAATTACATTGTAACAATTTAACAATTCGCCCTTATGAAATCCAGTCGCGGCTCGGCTGTCTTGGAGAACAACAGCCAGACGGTGGCGTGATGCCCCGACACTTAAATTCAACTAAAATGTAACAGTGACCGATTAGTGTTGGACCTCCAGTCTGTTGAGATGCCCCTCCAAACACAGAAACCAAGCGCAGCCAGCCACACCATAAAATGTTAAGACACATTAAGAAAAAAGATCCGTATTTTGCCATAATCCAATGACATGAAAAAAAGTAATCCACAGCAATCATAGATCACCTCACCGCCTTTATTGCAACGTTGGCAAGGTAAGATATTTAGACTAGTGCAACAGTAATTATCGTTTTTTGCGTCCTGCATGCGTCAAAAACGGTCTCAGGTGAGAGCCAGAGCCCTGAAAAAATATTATTTTTACTGAAGCAGTATATGAAATCAGATGTATTATCTATCACCATTAAGTTGTTTTGTGTTATTTAAAGTATTTATAAAATATCTGGTCATGCCAGAAGTAATTATTCCACTCAAACTATTTTTTGCAGAACTGTCCAGTATCAATGTTCTTGTCTGGAAATGGGGTTGACTGTTTAATTAGTTGTTTTGGACAATTTGGAAACCTGCCTTCGCTATAGCTTTATGCCAACCTGGTAATGTGATGCATGCCCAGTTAACATTTATAATACATATATTCTTCACATTATTATATAGATAGCCAATATGTTGAAATATATTTGAACATTATTCCATTTTCCAACTTCATTTCACCTCCTCCGTTCAGGAATGTGTAATCACTCCCTCCAGAAAAACGTGACGATCGCATAATTCAATGCATAATCAGCCAAAGTCTGCATATTTATGCGGGGGCCGCATCTTTTCAAATACGCCGCACTTTCGGCACATAAATTTCCGATCTCCGCGCAAAATATGCGGGGCTTGCATGATTTCATAATCCCCGCAGTGCTTTTGCAAAAAAGTCACATATATCTCAGCAGAAAGTTGAAAAATGTTGCGTTTACTTCACACAAGAGCAGCCATTTTCCCCTGTTGCCATGGGAACGTTATGAAGTGATGTAATTTTGCCTAGTGAGAACACGGTGTTGGGGGAATCACTTTGTTTTCATCAAACCGCAGTTTTTGCAAGTTACCACAATTTCATCGCATAAAATTGCATAAATATCCCGCATATTCCAGCACATTTTTTAAGAAAACGTGCCGCATAATCAAGGATTTTTGCCCGCAACAATCACAAAAAAACTCTGTGTTTTTCTGGAGGGAATGTGTATTGTACCTGATGAATGGATCAGTGAGACATGTGGCCATCACAGTGCACTCTCCACAGTGGAGAGCCTAACTTCAAAGCCTCTCTTTATCCCTCAACCAACTGTGGTCAGGCAGCCAACGTGCCAGTGGGTGACAAGTTATTTACAGGCCTGTTTTCTATGTCCACTCTTTCATTAAGGAACGCTGCCAAAAAAGAGTCTTTTCTCTCAGAACAAGTGGCTTTTTAGTTTCTAGTTCGGGGAGAAAACCGTCTGCTTTTACAGCAGTTTGTTGAGGAGAACAAAATGGACCTGTCCTCTTTTCTTTTCTCTCGCTCCTTGGCTCCTTTCTTTCCAGTTCTGCCCAGACAGGGTTGCTATGACAACCAAGCTTAGTCTGGCTAAGAGTCTGGCTCACCTTCTCCTCATTGCTTTTTTTTTTTTTTACGTTACACAATATTTTCCCACCATCTTATGAGAGCTGGCACCATAGCATAAATACTATCATTGCATTTGCATTGTCATTGATTTAACTAACAGATTTGGCATTACTGCTCTCCCCTCCCTGGCAGCCCCTTCAAATGTTTTCAGCCAATTGAACGGCCGTTACCAGTTATCACTACATAGATATGAGGCGGCAGCAGTGTTGTAGTCGAGTCACCAACTGTCAAGTCCGAATCAAGTCTCGAGTCCCCAGTGTTCAAGTACAAGTCCACGTCACCAAAGAAGAGTCCAAGTCGAATTCAAGTTGAGTCTCGAGTCACCAGTGTTAGAGTCCGATTCCCGGTCCGAGTCACCAAAGAAGAGTCCAAGTTGAATTCAAGTTGAGTCTCAAGTCCCAAGTGTTCGAGTCCAAGTCCAAATCTGAGTCACCAAAGAGTCCAAGTCGAGTACAAGTTGTCCCCAGTGTTAGAGTCCTAGTCCCAGTCCGAGTCACCAAAGAAGAGTCCAAGTCGGGTTCCGAGTCACCAAAGAAGAGTCCAAGTCGAGTACAAGTTGTCCCCAGTGTTAGAGTCCTAGTCCGAGTCACCAAAGAAGAGTCCAAGTCGAGTATAAGTTGTCCCCAGTGTTAGAGTCCTAGTCCGAGTCACCAAAGAAGAGTCCAAGTCGAGTATAAATTGTCCCCAGTGTTAGAGTCCTAGTCCCAGTCCGAGTCACCAAAGAAGAGTCCAAGTCGAGTATAAGTTGTCCCCAGTGTTAGAGTCCTAGTCCCAGTCCGAGTCACCAAAGAAGAGTCCAAGTCGAGTATAAGTTGTCCCCAGTGTGTAAGAGTCCTAGTCCCAGTCCGAGTCACCAAAGAAAACAGTGAAAACACCAGACATTGGGATAGGTTGGGGTTAAAACGCAGCGCCCGGGATAGGCGCTACGAGGGGCACGGGCACAACTGATGTGGGAGCATCGGATCTGATGTACAATCATTGAATCGATACCTTGAAACTGGGACAGCAGAAAGAGACACGAGCAGAGAGAAAGACAGCAGGCAGATAATAAGACGGAAGGAGAGTAACGTAAGCCCTGACAGCAACAGGACAGAGTTAGGAGAGAGATTTTCACTGGTTGTGAGTGGTTTGTCCACGGTAAAGGAAAAGAGTAGAGACCCCCCTAATAAAGGCACCGAAGTTGACACAGAAAAGTGTCAGACTGAATGTACGTCTTTCCTTTTATTTCTATGTTTGCTCAACATACCAGAAAAGCTGCTCGGTCAAAGACCCACTTTAAAACCTCCTTAAAAAAACAGATATGGTTATTTAACAAGCCCTAAAAAGGGACCCAGATATCAAAAGCAGGTTAAAGGAATCACTGGACAGGACGGTCAGCGGCAGTATAAGACTGTGTCACCTCCACACCTGCCCTGGCCTCTCTCCTGAAAGGATCAAATAAATGCCCCGGTATCACAATTCAAAATCCATAAAAGACACACAAGACATTAACCGCCGTTACAACACAAACCACAAATTTTCTATTTCTAATCTTAACTAGTCATCTTGGTGCCTAAACTTAACTGTCGCCGCTGCATGACAGCCAAAAATTTAACTGTTACGACCACTGTCACAACGATGACTTACGGTGCATTACCTGGCTCAGAGTCACCTTTTGTTGGCTAAACTTAACTGTAACGACCACTGTCACAACGGTGCGTTACCTGGCTCAGAGTCACCTTTTGTTGGCTAAACTTAACTGTAACAACCACTCTCACAACGGTGCGTTACCTGGCTCAGAGTCACCTTTTGTTGGCTAAACTTAACTGTAACGACCACTCTCACAAAGGTGCGTTACCTGGCTCAGAGTCACCTTTTGTTGGCTAAACTTAACTGTAACGACCACTCTCACAACGGTGCGTTTCCTGGCTCAGAGTCACCTTTTGTTGGCTAAACTTAACTGTAACAACCACTGTAACAACGGTGCGTTACCTGGCTCAGAGTCACCTTTTGTTGGCTAAACTTAACTGTAACAACCACTGTCACAACGGTGCGTTACCTGGCTCAGAGTCACCTTTTGTTGGCTAAACTTAACTGTAACAACCACTGTAACGACCACTGTAATAACGGTGCGTTACCTGGCTCAGAGTCACCTTTTGTTGGCTAAACTTAACTGTAACAACCACTGTCACAACGGTGCGTTACCTGGCTCAGAGTCACCTTTTGTTGGCTAAACTTAACTGTAACGACCACTCTCACAACGGTGCGTTACCTGGCTCAGAGTCACCTTTTGTTGGCTAAACTTAACTGTAACAACCACTGTAACAACGGTGCGTTGCCTGGCTCAGAGTCACCTTTTGTTGGCTAAACTTAACTGTAACAACCACTGTCACAACGGTGCGTTACCTGGCTCAGAGTCACCTTTTGTTGGCTAAACTTAACTGTAACAACCACTGTAACAACGGTGCGTTACCTGGCTCAGAGTCACCTTTTGTTGGCTAAACTTAACTGTAACAACCACTGTCACAACGGTGCGTTACCTGGCTCAGAGTCACCTTTTGTTGGCTAAACTTAACTGTAACGACCACTCTCACAACGGTGCGTTACCTGGCTCAGAGTCACCTTTTGTTGGCTAAACTTAACTGTAACAACCACTGTAACAACGGTGCGTTACCTGGCTCAGAGTCACCTTTTGTTGGCTAAACTTAACTGTAACAACCACTGTCACAACGGTGCGTTACCTGGCTCAGAGTCACCTTTTGTTGGCTAAACTTAACTGTAATGACCACTCTCACAACGGTGCGTTACCTGGCTCAGAGTCACCTTTCGTTGGCTAAACTTAACTGTAACGACCACTGTAACGACCACTGTAATAACGGTGCGTTACCTGGCTCAGAGTCACCTTTTGTTGGCTAAACTTAACTGTAACGACCACTGTCACAACGGTGCGTTACCTGGCTCAGAGTCACCTTTTGTTGGCTAAACTTAACTGTAACAACCACTGTCACAACGGTGCGTTACCTGGCTCAGAGTCACCTTTTGTTGGCTAAACTTAACTGTAACAACCACTGTAACAACAGTGTGTTACCTGGCTCAAAGTCACCTTTTGTTGGCTAAACTTAACTGTAATGACCACTCTCACAACGGTGCGTTACCTGGCTCAGAGTCACCTTTCGTTGGCTAAACTTAACTGTAACGACCACTGTAACGACCACTGTAATAACGGTGCGTTACCTGGCTCAGAGTCACCTTTTGTTGGCTAAACTTAACTGTAATGACCACTGTCACAACGGTGCGTTACCTGGCTCAGAGTCACCTTTTGTTGGCTAAACTTAACTGTAACGACCACTGTCACAACGGTGCGTTACCTGGCTCAGAGTCACCTTTTGTTGGCTAAACTTAACTGTAACGACCACTCTCACAAAGGTGCGTTACCTGGCTCAGAGTCACCTTTTGTTGGCTAAACTTAACTGTAACGACCACTCTCACAACGGTGCGTTTCCTGGCTCAGAGTCACCTTTTGTTGGCTAAACTTAACTGTAACAACCACTGTAACAACGGTGCGTTACCTGGCTCAGAGTCACCTTTTGTTGGCTAAACTTAACTGTAACAACCACTGTCACAACGGTGCGTTACCTGGCTCAGAGTCACCTTTTGTTGGCTAAACTTAACTGTAACAACCACTCTCACAACGGTGCGTTACCTGGCTCAGAGTCACCTTTTGTTGGCTAAACTTAACTGTCAACCACTCTCACAACGGTGCGTTACCTGGCTCAGAGTCACCTTTTGTTGGCTAAACTTAACTGTAACAACCACTGTAACAACGGTGCGTTACCTGGCTCAGAGTCACCTTTTGTTGGCTAAACTTAACTGTAACAACCACTCTCACAAAGGTGCGTTACCTGGCTCAGAGTCACCTTTTGTTGGCTAAACTTAACTGTAACAACCACTCTCACAACGGTGCGTCACCTGGCTCAGAGTCACCTTTTCTTGGCTAAACTTAACTGTAACGACCACTCTCACAACGGTGCGTTACCTGGCTCAGAGTGACCTTTTGTTGGCTAAACTTAACTGTAACAACCACTGTAACAACGGTGTGTTACCTGGCTCAGAGTCACCTTTTGTTGGCTAAACTTAACTGTAACAACCACTGTCACAACGGTGCGTTACCTGGCTCAGAGTCACCTTTTGTTGGCTAAACTTAACTGTAACAACCACTCTCACAACGGTGCGTTACCTGGCTCAGAGTCACCTTTTGTTGGCTAAACTTAACTGTAACAACCACTGTAACAACGGTGTGTTACCTGGCTCAGAGTCACCTTTTGTTGGCTAAACTTAACTGTAGTGACCACTCTCACAACGGTGCGTTACCTGGCTCAGAGTCACCTTTCGTTGGCTAAACTTAACTGTAACGACCACTGTAACGACCACTGTAACGACCACTGTAACAACGGTGCGTTACCTGGCTCAGAGTCACCTTTCGTAGGCTAAACTTAACTGTAATGACCACTGTCACAACGGTGCGTTACCTGGCTCAGAGTCACCTTTCGTAGGCTAAACTTAACTGTAACGACCACTGTCACAACGGTGCGTTACCTGGCTCAGAGTCACCTTTTGTTGGCTAAACTTAACTGTAACGACCACTGTCACAACCATTAACTACGATGCCCGGCTTACAGAGACCTTTTGTTGGCTAAACCTAACTGTTAAGATCACTAAACTCAGCAATCAGGTCGGTGTAATTTTAAATATCATACGAATTGTTGTACCCAACGTTTTGTACGATATCATACAAACCAGTTCAGGAGAATGCGTTTAAATGAGTGAAACTATTTGTGTGTTATGTATGAGTGATGGAAGGTTCGGAGCCTCCAATCATCCAATGACAATGGAGCCCATTGAGGGGATGCAAGGACAGTGAAGAGGCTCAGAGAGAAACTTCCTGTAATCGGGGGAAATCAATTGCATGTCCATGTGAAGGGGAAGCATCGGATCTGATGTACAATCATTGAATCGATACCTTGAAACTGGGACAGCAGAAAGAGACACGAGCAGAGAGAAAGACAGCAGGCAGATAATAACACGGAAGGAGAGTAACGTAAGCCCTGACAGCAACAGGACAGAGTTAGGAGAGATATTTTCACTGGTTGTGAGTGGTTTGTCCACGGTAAAGGAAAAGAGTAGAGACCCCCCTAATAAAGGCACCGAAGTTGACACAGAAAAGTGTCAGACTGAATGTACTTCTTTCATTTTATTTCTATGTTTGCTCAACATACCAGAAAAGCTGCTCGGTCAAAGACTCCTACATGTTGAGTAAAACTGCCAAGGCTCACCTCCCTTCTTTCCACCTCTGTCAGCCGCTGCTCCTTCACGTCGAAAGGAGCCAGTTGAGGTGGTTCGGGCATCTGGTAAGGATGCCCCCTGGGCGCCTCCCTAGGGAGGTGTTCCAGGCACGTCCAGCTGGGAGGAGGCCTCGGGGAAGACCCAGGACTAGGTGGAGGGATTACATCTCCAACCTGGCCTGGGAACGCCTTGGGATCCCCCAGTCAGAGCTGGTTAATGTGGCTCGGGAAAGGGAGGTTTGGGATCCCCTCCTGGAGCTGCTCCCCCCGTGACCCGACCCCGGATAAGCGGATGAAGATGGATGCATGGATCAATATATACTACAAGGTTCCTGACTCTGCTCAAGTGTATTCATAATTAACTGATGGCTGCCATACTTCAAAAAGGCTAACAGCCCTCTAAAAGGACATGGATGCTAGCTGTCTCTCTCTCGCTCGCTCACACTCCTCCCCTTCACTGAGACCACCTGCATGCTTTGCTGGCTGATGAAGAGCTTTAGAAGATGGAGTGACTGGTATAGTACAAGCGACAAGGACACAGATCTACAGTATGGACCAGTGTGTAGGGTTTAGTGGCATCTAGCTGTGAGGTTGTATTCCCTGTCTAGACAAGAGGCTCATTCCAAGTTGACAGAAACACAACGATGTGATCATACATTAGTTAGAACTACACTGCTCCTTTAAACGTCCTATATTATGCTCATGTTCTGGTTTGTACTTGTATTTGGGGTTTCTACAAGAACATTCTTACATGTTTTAATGTTCAGAGAACACTTTATTTTCTCATACTGTCTGTCTGAATATACCTGTATTTACCCTCTTTCCGAAACGCTCCGTTTAGTGCCTCTCTCTTAAAGCTCCCCTCCCCAAAAATCCAGTTGGAGGTGTTGCCAGGTCTTCCGCATCTGCGCTCTGGGAGTCTCTGCACCATCATTTCAGCCGGGGAATGACAGCAAGGGCACTGTAGCAGCACTTTCTGCCTATATAATGTCATTTTTTACAATATAGGCACGTTAACAGCATTGTTTTGAATGAACTTGCTAGTAATGCTAGCGGCATGGTTCTATGGACGGCAGTGTTCTGTCAGTAGGCCCACAACTTAGGTCCAGACAGAAATACCTCAACAACCTATAAACGCATTGCCATGAAATGTTATACACCTCTTCATGGAGCCCAGAGCATGGCTTCGAATTAATTTGATCATGATCCATTGCTTTTTCATCTAATGCATCTTCATCTAGTGCCAGCAGCAGGTCCAAATGTTCACTTAGTCACTGACTTGTTCGCTAGTGCCATCATGAGGTTGCCATTTTTCTTCTTTATTGAAATAACCCAACAATTATTGGATGGATTGACATTACATTTGGAATAGACAGTAATGTTCCCCTCAGGATGAATTGTAATCACTTTGGTGACCCTCTGAATTTTCCAACCCAGTGTCACGGCAGTTCGTGAAATGGTCACGTCATTTAATCTATCGATTCGTGTACACGGACACGTTTCTGTAGTTTTTTTTCGTAGTGGTGAGGTGTATTTCAATGGGAAGCATCTTTCGTGATCACAGCACGACTACGGTAGCGAGTAGTTTGAAAAGCCGAAAATCCGTGCAGGGAGGTTGGTCGGGGGGGTGGATGGGTCAAACAACACAGGACTTTCACCCAGGAGACCGGGGATCGTGTCCCGTTTTATTTCCCCGTTGTTGTTTTCCTAAACACCGTCCCGTTGTCGCGAGTCCCCCAGAGACCGCGGATCGTCCCCCGGCATGTGGCGTGTCGTTTCACCGTTCTTCTTTTCCTAAACCCAACCTCCGTATAGATGCTTCCCATTACTTGGTACCAATACTTTGTGTTTACCGCTAATTCGCAATTGTTAAAATGCTACCACGCTAAACTCAGATGGTGAACGTGGTAAACATTATACTTTCTAAACATCAGCATGTTAATATTCTCAGTGTGAGAGAAAGAAAGAACATCTGGCTGAAGAAACTCTGTGTCTAAGTACCGCCTCGCAGAGCTGCTAGTGTCTTGTTACAAAACACAGACTGGAAATTGACTTTTTAAAGCCTGAAGTCAATAAAATACGCGTCTACTGTAGTTCTGCTTCACTGAGCTTTTGTCCCTTGTTCAGGGAGGTCAAGCCTTAAAATTGTGAAATAAAGCAGGATACAGTGGATCCCTTCACTACCTGTTTCCAGGAAATCAATGTCATAATATGAAATGTATTGTTTTCTGTAATTCTTTATAGTTTCAATTAAAAAAAAAGCAAAGCTGCTTAAACATGTTACAGATTGCATTTCAAAGCATTTTATCCCCATTCCAATCTTTATCATGCAACAATTGTGTTACTATTAGAACCCGACCGATATATTGGCCGATATTAGGCATTTTCCAAACTATCGGTATCAGTATTTATAATGGGCGATAAATTAATATTTAAAAACTAAAATAAAAAGGGAGGAAAATCCCTTCAACCATGTTCAGTCCCTCCAGAAAAATTTAGAGTTTTTTTGTGATTGTTGCGGGCAAAAATTCTTGATTATGAGGCACGTTTTCTTAAAAAATGTGATGGAATATTTGGGATATTTATGCAATTTTATGTAATGAAATTGCGGGAACTTGCAAAAACTGCGGTTTAATGAAAAAGAGAAAAAAAGTGATTCCCCCAACACCGTGTTCTCACTAGGAGAAATTCATCACGTTCTCATGGCAACAGGGGAAAATGGCTGCTCTTGTGTGAAGTAAACGCAACATTTTTCAACTTTCTGCTGAGATATATGTGATTTTTTTGCAACAAGATTGCGGGAATTATGAAATCATGCAAGCCCCGCATATTCTGCGCGGAAATCGGCAATTTATGTGGTGAAAGTGTGGCGTATTTGATAAATTGCATAAATATGCCGACTTTGGCTGATTATGCATTGAATTCTGCGATCACATAATCACGTTTTTCTGGAGGGAGTGCATGTTGTGAGTGTTGGCGTTGCATAGTTTGACCATCAGAGGGCGCTCTACGACGTCCCTGTATTTTTATACATTTTATTGATCAGAACTTTAATATATTTTGATGTTCTGTTGTTACAATAAAACAAATTTATTTTTAAACTGCATTATCATATTATTTTAGTGAGGACTCATAAATAACTACAAATAACTAATGTTAGGGTCATCTGGTTATGTTTTGTAAAGCGTTTCTGGATTATTTTTTTAAATATATATCGGCTGATATATCGGAATATCGGACTTTTAAATCACCAAATATTTGTATCGATATCGGCCTTAAAAATCCTTTATCGGTCGGGCTCTAGTTACTCTACTTTTAATACTTTTAGATTCACTAGTCTCATGTTTTTACCTCTGTGAGTTGGATGTATTTACTGTTTTATGAACATTTGATTGCTTTGCAAAAAAATGTCAAGTTTGAAGAATTTTGTGTTACTTCTGAAAGACTGAATTGCCTCCTTGGTATCGAGTATCAAAAAATGCCTCGCCAATCAATACCAAAGTTCAATACCTAAGGACTAAATATCATCAGTGAGCCAATAAGCATGCTTCTAATAATGTCTGTGATTGGCTGTCTAACCTAACGTTACATGTCGTAGACACACGCAGGAAGAACTCTACGTTACGCTCACGTTGTAGGAGCTGAAAAATAAATAAAAGGATTTGTGCCGTAACGTTTAATGTTGTAATTTATTTTTGTCAAAATGGATTTTATGAAGTTATTATTGAAAGAATTATTGTTTAGGAACCGGTATTGAAGTCGCGATATTGGTATTGTTACCGATATCGCCATTTTTTTAGCGATACCCAGCCCGAGTCATCACGTCATTAGCTGATTATGCAGCAGTCTATCCCATTTCTGCTGTCGTATTTCATTCCTGATGACTTTGTGTATTTCAGTTGTTGGTGTTATTGAAATAGGTGGATGCTTCCTCCAGTCAAGCAGAGCAGAGATGTTAATCCTTACTGACATGCCCCGACATTCACTTCTATACATCACCGGTCACATCACCGTCATCCAACCTGTTGGTCTGGGTGGCGAGCACAAACATGCAAAATGAACAGCTACCTGCTGTCGGCTGACGTGCTGACATCTTTTTACACGCAGACACAACAAAACAGAATTGGCATAATCATGGCACTGCTTGTATTTAAATCCCAGTTAGTAACTCAGCTCTCCCTACCATTTTATGTGAAACGTTTAATTATTTATAGCTGCTGAATGTCTAGAGGAGCCTTCTGCGGCTGAGAGGCTACACAGAGCAGAGATATCAATGTCGGAGTGGAGAATTAAATATTAAATATCTGCTATCGGCTCCAGACTGAGAAGCACTTGTTTCTTCTGGCATAAAAAGCTTCCTTGTCAGCGCTGTCAGATGAAAGCTTTGTGTCTCTAAAAAAGTGCTACACACGGTATCCAAAAAGTCAGCTTTACCGGTAGTAAGAAAAGCAGCCACATTTGGGGATTAAAGGCTGTGTATATTTGCATTCATACTTACTGTATTCATAGCATACAGCAAGCTGACCCAGGTAAAGCAAAAGAGAATAAAGAGGACACCGGGAGTGTCCAGTCACACAGTGGTGTGCTCACACAGAGCTCTATTTTTGCCTCAGCTCTCAGTGGTGGCATCAGATTTGGGGTGTGCGAGGGCGGCGCCACCTTAAGGGTCTATGTTTCTGCTCAGTGCAGCAGCCACTGAGCAGGAGTAATAAGGCTAATATTAGTTTCCAGCAGTGAAGGTGTGAGCACAGGACAGAGGACTGAACCTGTGTAATCTCCAGTCTTATTCATTCATTTACTTGGAGTGAAAGACAAATCTTTAAAGGCCAGTTCAGACCAAGCGACGAGCCACGTTAAGACTTGCAACTACTTGCAACGAGCCGGTCTGCAGCCTTCTAAAACCTGCCAGTTTTTACACCAATATGAATAGGCGAGACGGTGTATCATGTCTATGGCAACGACTCTCTGTACTTTCGCTCTAACATCCGACAGGCTTTATTGTAGCTGGATATCATGTATTTGTAGTGTTTTCAAATATGAATGAGGATAGTGATAGGGCTGCACGATGTGGAGAAACATTCATATTGTCATTGTGATTTACAATACTGCGAATACCATTGCAATATATATATATATATATATATATATAATATATATATATATATATATGTATATATATATATATATATATATATATATATATTATATATATATATATATATATATATATATATATATATATATATAATGGCATCATGAGTTCACCTGATTATCAAGGAAGATACTAACATTTTGAAATGTGTATCAGGTGGTTTGTTAAATTTTCACGTGAGATTTGATTGTGCGATTCTCGCATGATCACGTGATGTTGCGAGAGGTCAACTGCCGTGAGCTTTACAGCACCCCTCGCCAGCGGTGGAATGTAACTGTGTACATTTACTCCAGTACTGCACTTAAGCACAAATTTGAGGTACTTGTACTTTACTTGAGTCTTGTCTTTTCATGCCACTTTCTACTTCTACTCAAATGTTGTACTTTTGACTGCTTTTGACAACATTAATCTGACAGCTTTAGTTACTAGTTACTTTACAAAATGAGATTTTTGCACACCATACACACGTAGTTTATAAAATCTGATGTTTTATTATAAATTGAATATAACGGCCTACAAGTCCAGCTGAGATGACATTTTGGCATGTCATCACTGAGGGGTCACCAACAGATAATTTGACTCATCAACTTTCAAGGCGTAGCCCTAATAATTTGGCACACATTTACATTTGTGATATATTTTGATATTAGAAAAATATTGGGATATATTGATTTCAGCTCTATCTCTGACTGTTTGGCATTAATCTAAGAGTGGAAATACAATGCAAAACAATTTAGTTAGAGAAGTTACAGTTTGAGTTCAATGTCTAGATTCTTCATAAGCACCAGCAGTGACAACAACCTGCATGCCAAGAATAACTTTATGCATAACTCAACTAAATCCTGCTCTGATGTATGACCTAAAATATGTTACCAGCTTTGAAGGAGTGTGTAGGATGGCTGAGAAAAAGAAGCTGGCACTGCCTGAGATGTGGGTGAGCAGGTGTGATTAAAGTTATATTTATATTTATTAACTCGTCTAATTAATTCCACCTTAAAGCGTAACTCGCCAAAATGCATCCTAGGGTCTTTTTGTGAATGTACGTGAGTCAAACTTTAGTTTAAAAGCATATTTAGGACGGAAGCTCCACTTTTAAGATTCACCGTATTCTTGTTTTTGGGTCAAATGTCCTTTTGAATGGGAGAGCTAGGGGCACTTTTATGCTAGCCTCAAAATATCTATTTTTAACCACTAAGAAGACTCGACACAACATGAGACTTTGCTCCAAGTATCTCCAGGAGATCTACACATTAACTCAGCATTGACAACATTGCTTGTGGACCCAGAGTTTACTAAAGAAGAGAGTTTTTGAACAACTCACCGTAGCTCTTGTTGTTTCCAGCCGCAGCCATATTATCAGTCAAAACGAGTCGATTTCCGAATGCGGATGAACGGACTCCAGAGGAGGAAATCTCATGCTTATATGAGGCTCCTTTTTTAACTACAAGGGCAATATTGTTTTTTACAAACGACAAAACAAAATATCATCCGTGCATTTATATGGAACTAAGCTTTAGGAGCTTTCCATCATTACTCTCCTCCCTGTTACGTCGCATTCAGAAATCGACTAGTTTTGACTGGCAAAGATGGCTGCAAGCGAAA
Source organism: Gymnocephalus cernua (assembly GCA_023631565.1). Classification (NCBI taxonomy): domain Eukaryota; kingdom Metazoa; phylum Chordata; class Actinopteri; order Perciformes; family Percidae; genus Gymnocephalus; species Gymnocephalus cernua. The sequence continues at coordinate 1,897,135 of CM042431.1, forward strand.
ACAACAAGAGCTACGGTGAGTTGTTCAAAAACTTTCTTTTTAGTAAATCTGTGTACAGAAAGAATGTTCTCAATGCTTGTGTTCATGTGTAGAGCTGCTGGAGATATGGCAAATTTGTAGGCAGTGAATGAAGTCTGATATGACTTGTTCTAATGCTAAAAACAATGCAATCCTTTGTGCCAGAAATATAAAACATCATATTTAAAGGTGCCTATACTGTAGCTGTTATCTCCACCAATGTGTAAACCATGACCTAAATTGTAGTATCCATCTTACTGATTGTCATGATTGTTACACAGTGTCTGGCACATATTGCAGAATTGACAATAAAGTTAAATAGCTTGACTTTATTGGTGATTTTTCATGGTAGAAAGTGCAGCTAGATTCTGTCACAGTCGGTCTTCGGCTGCAATGACAGACGGAGAGCCCAAGGGTTGCATCCAGAGGCAGTCTGCGCTGCAATAACGGCCATTGGAATTTGAAAAGGAACAGTGAGGTTCCAGACTAATATGCATTTAGGGATTAGTGGCCATGCCAGGCTAAGCTGTTGGTGGTGAAGGAGTAATACTGGTCATCACCAACCTAAATGGTCCATCATATCATATCTTAATAGTGTTCTTGCAGCTCTGTTGCAACAGTTTGGGGAAGACCCTTTCCTATTTTAACATAAAAAACTTTTGTATGCAAAGCCAGGTAAATAAAGAAATGCTTGTCCCAGTTTGTTGTGGAAGAACTTGACCATCCTGCACAGAGTCCCGACCTCAACTCCATCCAACACCTTGGTGATGAACTGGAAGCCTATCACCAACATCAGCGTTGGGCCTCACTAATGCTCACAGAGTCATAGCTCTGCCTTGTTATTAACATGTCTTTGGGTCAAAAAATATGAGCGTCAAGCTAAAAGAGCACATCTACTTCTCACAGTTTTTTATGAACATGCTTCACCGATCACTCGTGTCATGCTGAGGTGTGGAGACATTATTAACCATAGATATAGAACAATGTTATTAACCCTATCTTTTACCATCATACTAAGGCCACCAGCCACAGCACAACACTACATCTTAGTCTCATCAACCAACATTTACACACCATGACTTATATTTAAATTGTCTCAAGCTAAATGGCACTGTTGGACCGTCCACCAGTCGCACTGAAAAATACAACCAAATGTCCACTCTAGTGGGTGTGTTTAAAGGTCCGCCCGCAGGGCTGCGGGGTGGATGCCAGCAGGCCAGACGGGCAGACAGTGTGTGGCTACCAGCAGTACACTGTGGGGTGAGGGGAGTGTTTGTCGGACTCTTTCCTGGACCAAACGGCGAACCAGATGTCGAGGAGCATAGCTCAGTGGAGCACGCGGAGGGGATTAATGGTTTCCTGAGCAAACCGCAGCCGCTTCCATCAGAGACACATGGCTTTATGACAGCGTCCACTGAAAACAGGTTATAACCCAGAACCCCAACAGCTGATTGTCTTCCATTTTAATTTCTGACTGGGACTGGAGGTGTGAAGCCAAATTATGTATATGATGACTTGCAATGTAAGCTTGTCATGTTAGCTTGAGGTAATTCTGCCTCCAACCCAATGCGATGGAGAACTGTTGTTTGTGGTTGTCACAGCACTGCACATACAGCCACATCCGGAGTGAAAGAGTGTCCCTGTTACTCTCGATTATCCACAGATCTAATTGTATTTTATAGGAAATGTGTTCACACTGATGTCTGCAATTTATCCGCAGTAATGGGGACACTGTTCGGTAAGCTGGATCACCCATCCGCGTCAATAGTCAACGCTAAGTAAGATGACGTAGTATGAAGAGTGACGATGGTAGGAAACTGTATAAACAAAGAGCGACATTCTGCATAACAAGGAAGGCTGCGTGGGAAATATTCCTATGGCTTCTCAAAGTCCAGACCAAGGTCCAAGCATCCAGAACCACAAATGCTCCTGAATGACCAATTTGAGGCTCTTTATTAGCGGATATGAGGCTGGAATGTCAGTTCCCTTTGACATTTTTATTGCTCTTATTCTCAACGCAAGGTATTTCAACCCAAACCACAATCTTTTACTAAAGCTGACCAAGTACTTTTGTTGCCTAAACCTAACCAACTAACGTAACTAACGATGCAGTTATTGGAATGATAGACCACAAACAGATTCTTTATAATCAAGTTGTTTCCATTCAATCCATAAAACGTTACTTTCAGCCTTTACATCTCATCATGTTCATTTAGTAGCTATTGCTAACATTGAGTTTTTTTCTGCTACATCACAGACACTAAGGGAATTTTGATGAAGATGATGGTCCTTGCCCGGCTACTATCTTTGTTCCGTACAAATAACCCACTAATTAATACACACATTTACTACAAAAGCTCTCATTTCTATTTTAGTACCAATCTGTATTCAGCGACATTTCAAATTATTTTCTATTGTGTTTGCTGAGAGCAATGGCCATTGAGTTTTTCTAATAAATAACACCTCATCTTGAGGGCAGAATGCTAAATCATTTCCCACACATATGCAACTGTTGCCCCTTGTGTGCCACCCTGTATTTTAATAGACGTCCTCCATTAGTGGCCACAGCGCAGGCACTCAATAACCAATATGTCAGCAGCAGCATTCACTTAATGAATGGATCCCCTTCTCTCTAACACATCATGACATCCGCTCTGGCTCTGAACAAATTCTGATAATGAAGGCTTTTTTTACGCAGTTGACAATTCAGGAACATATAACCATTATTACCACAGATATGCTACTCTTTATTGCAGTTGCTGAGATGCTGAGATGAACCATATTGCATACACACTGACACTCCATACTAATAATATGTAATAATACGCATGCAGAGATGTGTGGAACGTGCAGTTCCTTCCAGACTGACTCAGACAATCACACATGACAGCCCGCATCCAGGCTGGCATTTCAAAGGTGATGGGCGACATTAATAATATAACACACACATTGAGAGAACAGAAATGTTGTTGCTGTTATGCTCTATTTCTTTCTGCTTACAGTAATATTAACCAATTGAGGGTGGGATGCACCTACAAATCACCCAATCAAATCGTATCCGGTCTTTTTGTTGTTAAGGATCTGAAAACGTACCAGGAAGTTACAAGATTTGTTCCAATGCACGGGTGTTTTTGGACACTAGATTGTCGCCTGGGCTACAAGGAAACGGGGCTGAAATTATAGCAAAATATAAATATGGGATCAACATAGTTATTGGTAATCTTGTTGTAAAATATTGTATCATGCACTTGAAGAATTGCAGAAGAAATCAGAATCGGTGCAGCCACTTTTTGAGCCTAGTAAATGCATAACAAAGGACATCTGACCCTAAGCTACGTACAAGCTAAATGTAATTAAACGGTCCCAAGCTGTAGTGTAATTACTGTTCAGTTTTACCAACCCTTTAGCATAGTTTTATGTGACTGTAGGTTTTATGAATGCTTTTAAGTGCATAAATGCATATCCCACAGATCCATTTTCATCAATCTAGTATCATATTTAAGGCCAACAATATGCCATGTAGTGATAAGTTTGAGTCCAAGAGAAGCTCATCTGTACAACTACATCCCAAAACAAACTGGGCATGGTGTAACTGGGAGAACATTTAAGCAAATAAAAGTATATCATATTATACTGTTATTAATTGAATAGGAGTCAATAAGCTCAAGAGGTTTGGCAAAGCTGATTTAAAGGGGCTGTGTTCGAAATACTGAGAAAAAAACAGAAGGTTGGCTCCACACAGCTCTCACAGACCGTTCCCCAGTACCTGCAACACATGCACTAACATGCACACATATAAAAGAAATAGAACAGAGAAGCTCAGATTGCGACACACAGAAGAAGTGTGACTTCCTTCTCTGCTCAGGACGCCATTACTCCACTGTATCTTTATATCTTGACGTTAATGTTCTGAATGTCGAGTACAGTCCCATGCTTATTCGTGGTGTCTGGTTCTGATGTATATAAAAGCATTAAAAGGGTTAAAGGGATGAGCAAACTGCTCATGCTGTAACAGGGAATGTTACTTTGCTCCCAGCCTAATTTCCAGGATGTTTTAGTAAAATTCTGAACAGAATTTTTTCAGATGACAGATGGACTACTTGTCCTGTTGCATGGTTGCTTAATAACTTCATGATGACTTCTCATTGGATCTGGGGGCTTTTTTTGCTGCAGAATGAATATGTGAAACACTGGACTGACTGATTGACAGAATGGAACGGATGGACGGGAAATGCCAGAGATAAATCCACACAGGCTGGAAAAAGGAGAGACCTGTGTGGCACGGTATGGTACGTAATGTAGGTAGGTACAGTGGCATCACGATCCTACGTACATGGTCTGCAGGAGGCTCTGTGGAACCGTGCAGCCAGCCTTGAGAGGGAAGTTCCAAAACAATCCAGGCCCCATCTAGCAGTGGGTATAAAAATACAAGAGACAAGATCTACTGTACTGGTGTTGGTGCATTGCAGGTGCAAAGGCAGTAATATGAGTCACAGAATTATAAGAGGAGACTCCATGCAATACAACTACACAGAGCAGACAGACGGTATCATTAGCTAGGAGAGAGAGATGAATAGGATCCTGTGGAACTGGCCATAAGGGAGAGAAATGTGAAGGTTAACAAAATAAGAAGACTGTCCTGTGGTCGAGTGATTGTAAGTTATTCAATCTCATAATCAATAACAAATCCAGTGTGAGGTCTTTAAAGCTACATAGGCCTCTAAGAAGTGCAACACATACTGTGATTTCCATGAATATCACTGTTTCCCAACAGACACAAGGAAGCTAACTAATTAGATTAAAAGAAACATTGAGGTAAGAGGAACAAATATTAGCATGCAAAACACAGTAATAACTTTTCCAAGGGGCTCACTTGCAGTGCCAAACTTCATTGTTGAAAATGCCAGTGGGTGGGAGGGGCTGGGGGCATGAAAGAGGGGTTTGGGGACTTGCATGCCAGAAATCTCAGAACCGTCTAAATCAATGACTCACAAGTAATGATCAGCAACCATATGAATCGTAAAAACACATATTAGGGCGCTTTCCCACCTGAGCTGTTTGGTCCTTTTTATCCGAGTTTGTCGTTGGATGGCTCGGTTGGTTTGGGGTGGTGTGAACGCTCAATTGAACTCTGGCGTGGACCAAAATAACCAAACTCTGGTCTGCCTGAAAGTGTGGGTCTCGGTTTGCCTTCAAGTGCACTTGAGTTCGGTTCATTTTAGGTGAAAACTCCATCCGACCAAATATAGGAAGTGAACCAAAAACAGTGCCTTTACTAGTTTTTATTTATTTATTTGCATTTTAAATTACTTCAAACTAGGGCTGGGCGATAGGGAGAAAATCAGATATCACGATATTTCTGACTAAATACCTCAATATCGAGGTGATATTCTAGGGCTGACAATTGGTGCTTTAACAAAATATCTTCACACATAGTTTTTAGATAATCTTCAGTAATGTGGCTTTAATGTCTAAGTGGGGAAAAGACAAATAATAGAAGAGCTAGAACAGTCTGGTGAGTTCAGAAAAGTACATCACGTTACTGTAATACAGCCTTTACAACCAGGAAAAGACAATTATATTATATCACGATATTACGATATCCAAAATCTAAGACGACATCTAGTCTCATATAATGATATCAATATATTGCCCAGCCCTAATTCAATCTTGCACACAATATGCAAACTTACCTTTCATATCCATAACTTATGCTCATACCTCACATGATAATCTCTCTCTCATTAGGCCCTCTTCTTCCTTGCTGTCGATCAGCTGCTCAAATTGTTCGCCTTCTTCTAAATTATTTAAAAAAAAACACTAAAGCAAAGCCAGAAAACCCAAGACCACATACATTTGGTGTTCCTCCATTACATCTGAGACCATGAGGTGCCGGCGAGTTTCTCTCAGATATTCTGTCCATGCGACCGCGAGTCAACTGCGTGACACTGGTTTACAATGTTTGGTGAACTTGACAAAGTGCAGTGTGGACGCCAACCGAGCTGAACCAAACTCCACGTCCAAATCGCACCGAGTCTACCGACCTACAGGTGTGAAAGCGCCCTAAGTATGCTTAAAGTAGTTAATATACTGTACATAGTTAAAACCTCGGTAATTGTCTCTTTACCCTTAAAATCAAACTGAAAAACTGAAATAGTCTATGAATATTTCAGCCTGCATACTGTTGCTGTGAACTGTTGTGACTTAAGACAATTTTCAACATTTAATAAGCTCATATTATGCTCATCTTCAGGTTCATAATTGTATTTAGAGGTTTACCAGAATAGGTTTATGTGGTTTAATTTTCAGAAAACACCATATTTTGTTGTACTGCACACTGTTGTTGTACTACTGTACTGTTCTATCTTTGTTGGGAGTCTCAAATGTGCAGTACCTAGGTAAGGACTACTAGCCAGTCAGAAGCAGAGTATGAGGGCGTGTCCTGACAGTACCTAGGTAAGGACTACTAGCCAGTCAGAAGCAGAGTATGAGGGCGTGTCCTGACAGTACCTAGGTAAGGACTACTAGCCAGTCAGAAGCAGAGTATGAGGGTGTGTCCTGACAGTACCTAGGTAAGGACTACTAGCCAGTCAGAAGCAGAGTATGAGGGCGTGTCCTGACAGTACCTAGGTAAGGACTACTAGCCAGTCAGAAGCAGAGTATGAGGGCGTGTCCTGACAGTACCTAGGTAAGGACTACTAGCCAGTCAGAAGCAGAGTATGAGGGCGTGTCCTGACAGTACCTAGGTAAGGACTACTAGCCAGTCAGAAGCAGAGTATGAGGGTGTGTCCTGACAGTACCTAGTACCTGGACTTTGGGCTTTTTCACTTTGTAAACTTATAACATGCACAAAAGAGATATATAACACAATAAAGGAAAGGGGAAAAGCCAAAAAGCATAATGAGCGCTTTCAGAAAACCAGTCGTGCTGTTAAGCTTGTATACTCAGAAAGTGAAAGCCCTGCAACTAGCTAGTTAGCCTACCTTGCTAATGTTAGCAAATTCATCTAGCCCTGATTCCTACTTGATGTTACTTTTTGTTCATTTTATTTCAAAACCTGTGGAGTCACTTGCTGTTCTTCATCTTGCTTTATAGCAATAGAAATAGAGGGCGGTCTTCAGCTGTCTCTTTCATGAGGCCAGTCATGGTGAATTGTCAAAACCGACAGCAACAGGTAGTCCTGTAACCTAAGCACTCACACGCATGTTAGGAGCCAGTCCCTCCAGAAAAACGCAGAGTTTTTTTGTAATTGTTGCGGGCAAAAATCCTTGATTATGCGGCACGTTTTCTTAAAAAATGCGATGGAATATTTATGTAATTTTAATGCGATGAAATTGCGGGAACTTGCAAAAACTGTGGTTTGATGAAAAAGAGAAAACAAAGTGATTCCCCCCCAACACCGTGTTCTCACTAGGGGAAATTACGTCACTTCATAACATTCCCATGGCAACAGGGGAAAATGGCTGCTCTTGTGTGAAGTAAACAACATTTTTCATCTTTCTGCTGAGATATATGTGACTTTTTTGCAACGAAAATGCGGGGATTATGAAATCATGCAAGCACCGCATATTTTGCGCGGAAATCTGCAATTTATGCGGCGAAAGTGCGGCGCGTATTTGAAAAACTGCGGCCCCCGCATAAATATGCGGACTTTGGCTGATTATGCATTGAATTATGAGATTGCATAATCACGTTTTTCTGGAGGGACTGACCAGTTGACTCGAATCAATGGAACTGAGGTGATATGTTACAGTAACGTAGGGGATGCTGTCCCTGGAGAAAACTAAAAGAAACTTGTCCTTGAAATTACAATTTTGAGTTTTTTAAGTGACACTTTTCTAGCAAAAATATAAGCCTATATCAGGTCAGTTTGACTTCAATTCTAGTTTCTTGCACACTCAAACTCGTGGGGGATCAATAGTTATCTACCGCTTTCCAAAAAATTCAAAATCCTTTCCCCAAATATGGGCTGACCGGAGCAGTGATGAAGTGTAGCTCACGTAAGAACAAAAGCAGGAGTGTATTGGTCTTTGTAAGTCTATGTATAAACCCAGAGCTGAGAAACAGACCCGCTCCCGAAGGGAAGACACACTCGGCTTTAGCGGCTGTTTTATGTGCTGAAGGAGCTGCACAGCAGTGAAAAAAAGACCATAAGTTTTATGGGTTTAAAAAAGAATGTGAAAACATTTCCTGTAAGGAAGGGGAGTGTAGTTCTGGATGCTACGGAGAGATTATGTAAGGAGGACCAAACTAAAATGGGACATTGCAGTGTTGCTATTACAAAGGCTTTGACTGGGAGACAATACTGGCTACATGTTGACGCCTAACCCAATCAAGCACTTTGAAAATGCAAAATTCAATACAAAAATACAATATTTGTGAGATTTATTAGCAGAAGTTCCAAATAGCAAATATGACTATCTAGTTATAATTCATGCGCTTTAACATATTTAAGTGTCTTACTGGGTCTAAGGCTACGTTCAGACTGCAGACCTTAACGCTTAACAATTCCGATTTTTTTGCAGATCTGATTTTCACAACGTCACGCAAAATAAACCCATGGATGTATTAAGAGAACCAAGGAGATGTCATTTTCATGTAGTGCTAGTAGCTACCGATAGCTAGCCGATAGCCGGCAGTTCGGGAACAGAGACGTTAATAATGTTATATCCACGTTACAGGTGTTACAACCCTCGGATGTATCATGAGATAATACAAATGATGACTCACAGCCATTATATCCATTATTACAGCTACAGGATCTCAGGAGAACCGTCATATGAGCCTGCAGTGCAGGGCGGCTCAGCGGGACACAGTCCCATGGGTCTGCTTGCATTCATTAAGCATGTTCATAATGCTTAGTTAAAGCTATGGTGCGTAGTTTCTGTGTCTCCCATTAAACGACAAAAAAGTTGAAAAAATAATGTATTTGAACATCAAAAAAAATGTGGGGGAAAAGGGACGAAAATGTAGAAAAACTGCATGAACCTCTAAAAAAGATACCTAATTCCATATTCCAACCTTAACCCAAATCGGTCCAAAAGTTGAGCAGGAAAACAGAGAACTCATCTTGAATGTATGTAGCTTAAAGCGTAACTCTGGCCAAAATACATCCTAGGGTGTTTTTGTGAATGTACGTGAGTCAAACTTTAGTCTAAAAGCATATTTAGGACAGAAGCTCCACTTTTAAGATTCACCGTATTCTAGTTTTTGGGTCAAATGGCCTTTTGAATGGGAGAGCTAGGGGCACTTTTATGCTAGCCTCAAAATATCTATTTTTAACCACTAAGAAGACTCGACACAACATGAGACTTTGCTCCGAGTGTCTCCAGGAGCTCTACACATTAACTCAGCATTGACAACATTGTTTGTGGACCCAGAGACTGCCGAGACGGCCGAGACCGGAAACAACAAGAGCTACGGTGAGTTGTTAAAACCTTTCTTTTTAGTAAACTCTGGGTCCACAAACAATGTTCTCAATGCTGAGTTAATGTGTAGAGCTCCTGGAGACACTCGGAGCAAAGTCTCATGTTGTGTCGAGTCTTCTTAGTGGTTAAAAATAGATATTTTGAGGCTAGCATAAAAGTGCCCCTAGCTCTCCCATTCAAAAGGTCATTTGACCCAAAAACAAGAATACAGTGAATCTTAAAAGTGGAGCTTCTGTCCTTAATATGCTTTTAAACTAATGTTTGACTCACGTACATTCACAAAAAGACCCTAGGTTGTATTTTGGCGAGAGTTACGCTTTAAACGTTAAAAGTGAGTTGATTAAATGTTTTGTCATCGGCAATCGTTCTGGACCTCTGACCTGGAATAAAGATCAGATGCGGATCTTTGAGCGATACGTTTGAGAAGCCCTGCTCTAGCATTCATTCACATTGACTCAGGTCCGACTTGGACCACATATGGAAGTGGCCCAAATCAGAACTGGAAAAGATCGGATGTCATGTGACTCAGGCTGTTTACACTCATGAAAAAAAAAATCATATATGAGCAAAAACAATTGGTCGCTTTTGCCTGCAGTCTAAACGTAGCCTAAGAGCACCCAACTGCTTTATTTTCTGCCATTGTGCCGTCATGCATTACAGCCTCAGTCTTTCAGGAGTTGCCAGCAGCATTCAGCAAATGCAGGCAGATTCGGGGCACCGCTAACACAAGCCTGCACCAAATTCAATCAACTTTTATGACTTCCACCTACTCTAGGTTCATCATTCTCTCGACTTGGTCTGCTGCAAACCAAACACTATTTTCTTTAGCGTCCCCTGTTCCCTTCTCTCTGCAGTTAGATGCCCTTTCAGACTTAGGTCTGTGGTGTTTACTGAAAGTGGAAGACTTTTTCTGGAAGCAGCAACTTCAACACATCAACCCAACGTTAATATTGACTCTAAATACAAGTATAGTACAATGTAAATACACTGCCTTTCAGCTTAAACACACTCTAATCTTTTGAGTTGTGTTCATGGGCCCTGCTGTCGTGTAAATGGCACACTTTGTTTTCTGTGGGGACAATAAATTCAACCTGTCGACGTGCTATTCACTCCAATGCATGGTGTGTGTGTGTGTGTGTGTGTGTGTGCGTGCGTGTGTGTGTGTGCGTGCGTGTGTGTGTGTGTACTGTGGGTGGTGGTGAAGTAAAGTATAGAGTACAAAGCCCTCAGCAGCAGTATTCACACACATCGTGCCAAAACTCTTGTCCTCATTTTAACATCCTCCTCTTGTTGTCCTCTAACACGAGACAGCTACAGCATATGGATGCTTAATTCTTATACTTTTCTAGACAGTTAACATATTCTGCCTATGTCATCTTCACAAAGACTCTTAGAGCCTTGATTTTGGTACGAAAAGCACTTCAGGACGACTGTTTCACACACACATTTCCAGACAAAAAACTGTTATCAATCATGCTCCAGACGGATAAAGCCTTACTGTACCTGTGGTGTAGTTCAGATCTTTTCCAGTCGGTATAGTCTGGTTCAGCTGGTGCTCTGCTCTCTGTGCTAGTGTGTGCGTCCCTCAGGCTGCTAAGGATTGGAATATTGTGCGTCGCCGTGTGTGTGTGTCTGTGGGTGTACTAAACAAAATGAGAGAGAGAGAGAGAGAGAGACGCAGTCTTCCTCTCTCTACTGTATCTCTCTTTCTCCATCTCCCTCCCCTTGCTGATGATAAACAGAGAGCACGTGGCTCCACCAATGATGCAGCACACTGAAGATCACAGCACCCAGGCGTAAGGTGGGGAAAGAAGTGACAAAGGGAGGAGAAGGACTTGATGAAAAGAAGAACAAAAGGGGGCAAGTTGAGGAGAGGAGACGAGAAAAGGAAAAAGGGAAAGAGTTGAGTCTGGCTGAAGAAGAGAGTATGTGCGTGGATGTTTGTTCTGTGTGTGTTCATCTTGTTATAGAAAGCAGGACCTTGCAGCTCTGAGCGAATGCCTGCTTTGAAATTACTCATGATTTTTAGAAAAAAGTGTAAAAATGGAAATATATTCATTCAAATCTGAAAGAAAATTTCCTCTTCTGAGCATCCAATTTTGACACAAAATGACTTCATAACAGCTCCCAGATATCCTCACACCCACCCACCACACACACACACACACACACACACACACACACACACACACACACACACACACACACACACACACACCACCATACCAACACAACAGCCTGCAGGCAACCAGAAGAGCTTTGTTGACTGGTTAAAGCTACCGTCAAAGGAACAGACCATGTTTGGGCAACTGGGGCATGAACTGATGGTAACACTGATCACTGATAGCAACATCATCCATGTGGCTCAGTTATCTCACTGACTTGAGCAATCCGTGACAAAGCTTTAGCAGAGATTGCATTGAATGTACTATGTGTATAAGAGGAGATATTTTAGTACTATGCTCTAAACATGTAAACCTAGATTTCCAGATCAGTTCCCTGGACTGCCAGATGTTTGTTTGAGAGTGGTTGTGGTGGAGAGTTTGGTTGGTGCCCTGGATGTGCCCAACACGTTCTCACTCCCAACTCATAAGATACTGAAGCTTGGTCAGTGGCTCTCAGCGTCAGATACCGACACAAAAATCACCGTTTAGCGTCAGTACGGGACGCACCGGGCAGAGCAGCAGCTGGGCCGCGGCGCTGTAAGATGACGTAGTATTAAGAGAGACCACGGTAGCGAGTAGAATGAAAGACAGAAATTCTGTGTTGGGAGGGTTGGTTGGGGTGGTGGATGGATTGCCAGACCTTCCTCCACATGGCTAGTCACAGCAATCCAGGATGGGAGCAAAACGTGCTCTGGTTTATTGGCATTTATTTAAACCAATCACAATCATCTTGGGCGGTGCTAAGCTGTTTTGGTGGAACATGTGTACGTTCAAAAGTAGTTTCAGACGTGTAACAGAAAACTCCGCTTGGACAGATAGTCTAGCTAGCTGTCTGGATTTACCCTGCAGAGATCTGAGGAGCAGTTAACCAGAGTCCTCACAAATCAGCCGCAGGTTAGAACGCCATCACAAAGACAGAGGAAGGGGACGGACATCCGGCTGTAAATGATGGACATTCCACCTGAACAATCCCGGAAATGAAACGTCGTTGATATAACCTGTGCACTTGCATTTGGACAACAATTAAAGATTGATAGCTGATTCTGTTGTTTGCCATCCTGATAACGTTTCGGAAATGTGCATGTAAAACCTGTTTTTCAGAGTTGGGGAAACTCAGCCCTGTCTTTGTTTCAAAGGAAGCCATCTATCCATCTGTTCATCCATCCACCCCACCATCCCTCCCCTTCCCTGCCCTGTACGCATTTCTTTTTTTCTCATGGACAGTGTGACCTACTTAGCACACTACAGTCAGACTGACTACACAGCAGCTCGCCCAAAACACTCTCTGTTATCTAACTTGTCTTGACCAATCAGCCTCTAATAACAGCTCTGGAGTTTAATCTAATTTAAATGTATTACATTTAAATAGATGTATGTCTCACCCCTTCATTAGATAAGCATATGCTGTACCATGTTATTGAGCATTTAATATGATTTGGATAGAATTGTCAATAGCATATCTGTGTCACATTATATAATATGTATTTCACATTGTCGTGCACACATTTAGAGCTTTTTGTGCAATAATTACATGGCATCACCTTGAAGCTTGCAATGAGATTATCTGTCTTGAAATAACCAACTTTGACATTATTAAGGATAAACAAAAAATCTAAGTTCTCCCTCCTCTGGCAAGTGTCATCATTCTTTTTTTAGATTAGATTAGAGTCGACTTTGTTGTCAGTGTGCAGAGTACAAGTACAAAGACAGCGAAATGCAGTTTGTATCCAACCAGAAGTGCAAAAAAAAGCAGAAAAGTGCAGCATGATATACAAAGTATAGACAGGTGGTGCATAGACAGGACAAGAAATATACTGCAGCGTTATAAGAGCAGAATAAATATGGCGATGTAATATGAATGTATGAACAACATGTACAGATATGATGTTGAGTGAATTCCAGGGTTTATACATTTGGTGATAATGATGAATGATGTTACCGAGTGTAATCACTTTCCATTTGTTTAGTTGTGGCCAGTTACAACCCCAAATCAGAAAAAGTTGGGACAGTATGGAAAACACAAATAAAAAAAGAAAGTAGTGATTTCCAAATGTACTTTGACTTGTATTTCATTGCAGACAATACAACAGCACATCATTTAATGTGTTCCTCATGATTTTTATTGTTGTTTTTTTTTCAAAAAAACAAAATTCTTATTTTGGTTCTTGCAACACTTTGCATTTTCTCAAAGAAAAGCTGAACTCCAAGTCTTCCAGAAGACCGCTGTTCGCCAGCAGCAGCCATAAGCCCCGCCCACTGACTCTATACACAATGTGATTGGCCTGACTAGAGTTTTTCCAGCTCGCAAGCCAACGGAGAGTTCCTAGACCCCCCCTGGCTGTAGATTACATTTGCTGCCGCTAGGCTGCATCTAGATTTCTAGGCTAGAGAAATACTACAGTATCCACAATCCTAATGGTAACAGTGGTAACAGACGACCGCCATTCAAACCGAAAAAAAGTCATATAACCATTCCAGTGACTCCAAAGCTGTTCAGTTAAGGTACATTCAGCTAAAAAAACAGCTGCATAGTTCCTCTTTAATTAAGTCTGTCTGCATTTTACTTTGGTCACTGTGAGTGAGATCCCAGGTCGGCTCCAGCGGAGTTCACACCTCGTTTAAACAATGGACCTTTTTTCAATAGTTGGAGAAGACCGTATTGGGTCTCTGCAAACCTACCCAGACTGGTGAGTGAATGTCTTCTCAGTCTTTTGTATTATGTTGCTTTCTGTAACCTTGGATAAAACCCTGACCAGGTCAAAGAGTATCCTACAGCTTCTTGTGAGCTTCTGTCTGCACTGTGCAGTGAATAAAACTCGATGTAAACCACTGAATTGGACCCGAGAGAACTTTTACTTCCACACCGTCCTGTAAAAATGGCCTGGAGCAAAAGACACCCCACTAGTTCACTGTAAATAGCTTTTCAATCAGGAGAGACTGTAAAAATATGTATTATACAACTGCATGGGGAAATGTATGAGTCTTTGGAGATTAGACTCCATCGAATTCATATTTTTTAAAGGGGTAGAGAATAGGAAACATATCCCCCCCGATGGAGTCTAGACACTGGTGGCGGCGGAGAAGAGACCGGGGACCAGACCGACGAGGCAACGGAGCGACCAGCAGGGAGAAACATGAAGACTGGAGGCGGCGGGGGAGGTGGAGGGTTGAGCGCTTTTCCTGAAACGACAGCTGAACAGCACAGGGAGAACATATTTAAGCAGAGCTGTAATGCTGTGATTGGTCCTTGAATTTCGTGGTCATGTCTTTTCTGTTAGGTTTGAGGAGTCTGGACCCAAGAGCGGACACCGACTAGATGGTTTAGAGTTTGTAACTGTCTTTTAATTTGTGCTCAACAGAACTTTAGTCTTGCGAAAAACACAACAAAGGAAGGTGGCGATCCAGAAGGAGAGGAAGAGTGAAGGTAGACGAAGCTGGCACAAACTCAGGTCTGGTGGTGTGGCTGGTAGGGCAGGTGGCGAGGCTTCCAACATCACACGGGAGACTGAACGAACTGGCGCTGGCTGCTTGGATCCCAGGAGTACTAATGCTGGAGCTTGATGAGTAGATCACCTGCAGCTGCGGTGGAGAGCCAGGTGCTCCTGGGGAAAACCACGCCTACCCCCCTCCACACACACACACACACACACCAAGAAAGGCAACACAAAAGCCTAGGTCGCAGATAGACTGTGACATTTTCATTGGTCATTGGTCATTGGTTTAGGTGAAAGTATCGCTCCTAAACAGCTGATTTGATTTACGGAGAAAGAGTAATGATTGGGTTAATGACTTCTTCCTGAAAGAATTTGCGCTGAGCTTCATTAGACCCAGGGCCCTTCAACGTTGTTTAATAGTCAATGTGTGGGAATTTCTCCCATCTAGTGTTGAGATCATATATTGCAATCAACTCTCTCGCACCACGCAGTTTAAAGTACGTATTACAGCTACGGTAAGCCAGTAAGCCTGTCATTCATGGTTTTTTCACAAACTTTCAAAAGTTGCAAAGGAACTCCCTTCATTTAATTTTGCCAGACGATGGTCTAGTACCGACACATTTCCTAATATTAAATTTATTCTTTACAAGTTTGCGTGAGTTTCTTTGCAACTTTTGACCTACTTATCCCCCTCCAAAGCGCCCGTCTCACGTAAAGAATTAACAATAATTTGACGGCCCCCCTGCAGTAACTCTAAATGTAAATGGACTGTATTTATAAAGCGCTTTTCTAGTCTTAACGACTACTCAAAGCGCTTTAACATAGTTAAGGAACCATCCACCATTCACACACATTCATACACTGTGGCCGAGGCTGCCGTACACAGTGCCATCTGCTCATCAGATAAACAATCACACACATTTACACAACTCGGGGTTCAGTGTCTTGCCCAAGGACACTTCGACATGGGACTGCAGGGCTAGGGATTGAACCTTCCGATTGGCCGGCAACCACTCTACCGCTGAGCCACAGCTGCTCTAAGGGTCCCTATAGGGGCCCTGGACCCCCCTGTTGAAGATCTCTCTGCTTTAGACTATAGTGTCAGCTGAATGCATAAATTATGAAATAAAATTGTGAAAGTAAAGTTTTTTTCAGAGAAAAAATGACTAGCTACTGCAAATGACATGCACTGCTACGTGACAACATTCCTGTGAGCTAGAATACAAGTCTGAAGAACGAGAGATGAGAAGCTGTCAGAAGCCCTCTGACGACCAGCAGCAGCTTTCTCCGACATGTTTGTGTCATCTGGAATCATTTGATATCTGTTGACACATGTCACAATCTTTTAGATCAAAGTCTACCAATTCTCTCGTTCGGCTGCCTGGCAAATCACGACACGGTCTTTCTCTCACAGGAGACCAGTGTTCCAGTACCGTCAGAGTCATCCACGGTGATTCAATGTGACAGTTATGTAATGTGAATTAAAACATCATTAACACACTGCCAAATAAAAAACAGTCCAGTCTACTGAAAAAGATATTACTCATCCAAAGAGACATATAAAAAGACATAGGTGAAATAACTTGTACACTAAACATGTATGGTGTTACTCTGTAGGTATTACATTACATTTGGCCATTATAGTAATGCTGTTGGACTTTAAAGAGCTCATATTATGCTCATTTTCAGGTTCATAGTTGTATTTAGAGGTTGTACCAGAATAGGTTTACATGATTTTATATTTGTTGTACTGCACATTGCTGCAGCTCCTCTTTTCACCCTGTGTGTTGAGCTCT
This sequence comes from Gymnocephalus cernua, assembly GCA_023631565.1. Lineage (NCBI taxonomy): Eukaryota > Metazoa > Chordata > Actinopteri > Perciformes > Percidae > Gymnocephalus > Gymnocephalus cernua. Next base: position 1,913,976 of record CM042431.1, read on the forward strand.
CTGTTTTAGCTACAGAGTGAGACATCTCACCTCTATACCATCTTTGTTGGGAGTCGCACATGCTCAGTAGCTCGGTAAGATCACATCAGCTAGCTGTTTGTTTCTCTAACTTCAAGGCAGGATCAGCAGGGAGACTTCTTCTAAACAGGGAACACTTCCACCTTAGCGTGGAATACCTGCAGAACAGGGACAGGAAGTAGTTCTTCTGGAGATTATGGTGAACTAGTGTGTGTTGTAGCAGTGTTTTATCATTGAGAACGAGCTAGCATGCTACGGTTAGCTGGTCATTTCGGCTACTGACGTAGAAAGCCGTGCAGATGTTGACCAGCTCACCCAGAGACTGAAGGCAGGAATCATTCAGAAACCGTATCTCACTCAGAACAACATGGATGGATTTTCCCAAGTTTGTATGCGTGTGGAAGCACCAGAGACACAAAATAACACCCCAAATCCCAGAAAAAGTGATTTTTTTTCATAACATGGGAACTTTAAGTCTGGTGACAACCAACGCACCTCACTAAGCAATGGCTGTTTTAAAAGTTTAAGGAGAAAGAGTTTTTTCAGGCATAATTTTTGCCTCTTCGTGTCGCTTTTCCGTCAAGTTGATCTGGAACATCTCCACTATTTCCATAATTTCTGCAACGAGCCCTGATTCAGCCGCAACCTGTTGCTGAGATAATGGATAGGTGGCCTTTATGTAACCGTCCACTGCCTGTTCTCTGTCTTTGGGCTGGTTTCATCATACAGACCTGGCAACCCTGGTCAGCTGTGACTTGTGTTTAGTGCTAATTAGCAAATATTAGCATGCAAACATTGCTAAACTAAAGTGGGGACCATGGTTAACATTATACAGTCTCATATCAAATAAATCAGCATGCTAACATTGTCATTGTGAGCATGTTAGTATGCTGTTGTTAAAGGTCCAGTGTGTAGGAATTTCTTAACTTGAGGTCATTCAATGTGTATAGGGTGTACATTTTAATATAATGTGCACGCTTGTGTGGTTTGATGTTATATCCTAACAAACTACAACTGACATAAAACGTTACCTAACTAAGACTATCTTAGATGTCAGGAGAGAAACCTGGCTGGCGCCCCTTGACTAAATACAACCGTCTTAAATCGTCTGTTGACCTGTATGCAATCTGTGTTCTTTTATGTTTTCCAAAGATCCACCACATGGCTTAGACAAGCCCACCCTGGACTCAAACCCCGTACCCACCAACACAGCATGCACTTTATGCATTAATAGCTGTTCTTTAAAAAGGCCTACACACACAAATGTAGACAGGGATTTAGAACTTACATGGGCCAGTCACAAAGCCAGCCCCCTGGCATGTCTGTCCCCAGTGTCCATTCCCATTGATCCTGTCTAAAAAGCCCTCACTTAGTGCATTAATGCCACAGGAGCCCTGAATGTGTCTACTGCCATCAGACAGACAGACAGACAGACAGACAGACCGACCCCTGAGGACTGAGCTGCTGTCATTATTATTATCATTATTATGACTCATCGGCCTGTTATGCCATAAATTGGCCTCTGTAGACTTCTTTAAGCATGAGTGTGTGTTTGTGTGTAATACAGAGATACCGTACAGGGTAACTGAATGGAGGGAGCGAGTGAGTGAATGACTTGTACTACTGTATAATGTTTTAAACGGCAACCTACAGACAGAACCAGGCATTTAGTTGTCATCCATAGAACAGACATAGGGAGTTAGCATTGAATGCCCTGCAGCGTAAAGAGACCATAATATGATTATGAGATCATATATCATATTATGATATATGATCTGGGAGGGATGATGCGGTTTATTCATTAAAAGAGTACTCTAGTGATTTAACATGGCACTGCTATGACATTGTTACAGTGCACTGACGGTGATAAAAACAAAAGTGCTTTGTGGTCTTATGTACGTTATTGGAATATATTGGTGTATCATTATGATAATATAACTATATATATATATATATATATATATATATATATATATATATATATATATATATATATATATATATATATATATATATATATATATATATATATATATATATATATATATATATATATATATATAACATGACTTGAGGCAATTTGCAGCTGAATCTGTGTTAAAGTTTCTGGATTAAATCCCAGTTGGTTACCATCTGAGAGCTAATTAAGGTCAATGTTTATATATGATGTGTGTGTAACTTTATTTTATTTTAGAGGTGTAATTCTTACTAATTTTCCAATACATCAATTGACGGTTTCCTGGGAAGAACTATCTAATTTGACACTGATCATATTACTGGAAACTCCATTTCTATTGGTTAGACTACACTTGCAATCAAATTAATTAATTTGAGGTGTACCAAATCAACACTATGCACATTTCCCATATGATTTCTAGCAAATTACATCATTTCTTTGTAAAAACAAAATGATTGTTGACGGCTCAGGTAGGTATCTCCACGTACCCACGGCGTCAATTTAACGGCGAAGCATAAATTGGCCTTTAAACTCTACTTACAACTGTAAGTGGTGGTGTAGCTGGTAGCTTTAAGTCCCGTTGGCTGGTTTTAGTTATATTGTTACCGTAAAACGTCAAATAATAGCCCGGGCTTCTATTTACCCAAATCGCCGAAATGCACCGGCGTGTATTTGAGACAGGCGTCTATAAGAGACGGGCCTTTAATTGACGATGCTTTGCCCGCATGCTGTGGATCCACTCACACACGCTCACCTCCAGCTCTTCACTGACCTTCTTCCTCCCTCCGCCTCGCAGTCTGGCCCTTTGGTCGTCTTCCTCGGACAGACGTCGCAGTTCTGCTTTATGTTTACGCCATTCTCGCGCTCTCTTAGGATCAATCGAGAAATGTCTCGCCGCTGCTTCTCCCGAATTTTGTGTCGGCAAATTTGACAACCGTCAGCTTAAATGTCAAATCTCCATGGTGGTATTGAGAGAATTAAGAAAAACTGAAGACTAAAAGAAAGTTCGTTAACCTGTTTGTTATGTTGCCATAGCGATGAGTCGTTCATGAACGGTTGCGTCTGTCACGTGAAATCAAAACACAGAACAAGCGATCTGACGGGTTTTAAAAGATCAAATACAACCCGACACGGAAAAAAAAACACGAAAAAACAACAAAAACAGACCCGGCCTCTATTTGAGACCGGCCTTTATTTACCCAGATCTGTTGTCACACCAGGCGTTTAAAAGAGACAGGCGTCTATTTGGGACTCGGCTATTATTTGAAGTTTTACGGTAATAGTCTAAATCCACTTCCGGGATTGCTCCGTTGTCGTCGGTAATTCTGCCGGATTTCACTCTTTTCAGCCGGATGTCCGTCCCCTTCCTCTGTCTCTGTGTTGGCGTTCTAACCTCCGGCTGATTTGTGAGGACTCTGGTTAACTGCTCCTCAGATCTCTGCAGGGTAAATCCAGACAGCTAGCTAGACTATCTGTCCAATCGGAGTTTTCTGTTGCACGACTAAAACTACTTTTGAACGTCCACATGTTCCACCAAAACAAGTTCCTTCCTGAGACTATTTAGCAGAGGCACCGTGGCTCCGTCCGGAGCTTAGCACCGCCCACGATGATTGTGATTGGTTTAGCACGTTTTCCTCCCATCCCAGAATGTTGTCTGGACTAGCCAGACCCTCCTCCGCGGTGCTGTGGAGGAGGGTCTGGCAATGCGAGACTAGGACTACTGTAGCTCTCTTCACGATAACACAGACACAGGTTGGTGCCTTGAAACGGGCGTTTATTGCTTTGGCCTTCTATTCTCTTTGATGCATCCATGTCACGCCGTGAGAACTACATTTGTATGAACATAGTAAGCACCTCAATAACTTATACAGTACAGAAGCAGAGAAAAGTACAAGCAGCACATGGCGCGAATATAAACAAAGCTTTACATGTAAAATAGAACACCTCATTGGCTGCTTGTACTTTGACGACTCTTTTACTGTCCGCCTTGGCCTTCGACATCAACAATGTAACTGACTGAATCGTAGCAGAGTACCGTATCACGAGCTCACGTTAGATTTCACACAGTCCAATATTAAACTCCTAACATGTATATCAATACAAAAGGAGAAGGATGCATCCGCAATCTTATCATATCAGCTCTATTTCACTTCCATGCAAGCTTACAACTCTGTCCGAACACACGCATCACTATTGCATAGTCCAACACATACATCACCAGCTACCAAATAGCTGCCTATTTTTTCCTGCCGGCTGCCTGCCACCTGCTACAGATAATGAAGCGAGGCTTCAGCGTGACGGACTCCCTCCTCCTCCCAGCCCTGACAACATGGCATTGTATGAGCTGTTGCTCTTGTGCCAACACAAGGGAGGGGGGGGGGGGTTGAGGGGGAGATAGTACTCATTTGGAGAGCATAGCGGGGGCATTGCTTTAGATACAGCTAATCCTCACACCTCATCGCCAAGATGTGGCTGGCTGCTGCAGTGCTCGCCTCCGCCGCCACTCCCTCTCTCTTTTCTTTCCTCTCCTCTCCTGTTTCTTGACATTCAGTCCCTCTCACGCTGTCTTTGTTCTCATCTCTAAGCCCTTATCCCCTCTCTTCTGGGGCATGAGCACAAGGGGCGAAAGGGCGGGGCACCTTTTAGAGAGGGGAAGATAATAGAGGATCTGAAAGATAAGATAAGGGAGGTTGATTGAAAAGAGAAGAGGAGAATAAAGCACAGCAGGAGAGCAAAGGTCCAGACACACAAAGCCGCCGGCCGACCGTCGGCAGTAAAGCCAGTCGGACTGATCAGTCTCCCCGAGTTGGTCCAAAAAGTTCCTCAGAACACACCGAAGAGACGTAATACGCCTCCATTACAGCAGGCGGTGCTAATCTGTATTGTTAATCTAGAATTAGAATATCGGATTTTTAAATCACCAAATATTTGTATCGATTTCAGCCTTAAAAATCCTTTATTGGTTTATCGGCTCTACTGCACAGCCTAATGCTGTTCTTCAGGGACTGGATTATATTAGGTTGATGTTTTTTATGGTGTTTACAGTACCTAGTAACTACCTAGCAAAAACTCATCTGAATGATAGACACACTCAAACTAACTTTTTCTTTTTAACAAGCCAAGAAAACCCAGAGCTCTCTGATCGGACGGCGTCTCTGGTGTCTTGCACATGGAGGCTCTTGACAGCGGGAACCATACATTAATAGGTGGTAACCAGCAGCTTTACACTGTATTCATTTGAGCAACAGGCGAGTATAAAAGTACATGAGGTACTTATAACAAGTAACCTAAATTTAGAAGTCATGTGGAACCTTGTAAAATAACTTCTTATCCTTGTAATTACATCCAGTGATGTGTTCTAGGACGACAGTAACTGGCATAGGTAGTGGTTGAGTACAGATGATAAAATGGTCATTACATAGTATGGTGTACCGGTAGGCTTGGGTACCGAGACCCGGTGCTGATAATACGACACCGGTGGCTTAACAACCGGTAACTACCGGACAGCAACGTGGATTTTGGTGGTTCATTTCGGTGCCATTGAAATGCCTGCGCTGCCCTCTGATGCTCCAAAACAGACGTTACAGCAAAGCCCGTCTACGGAAAGCCCCATTGTACCAACTTTGGTTGCAGTTCCACCAGAGTTCCACTGGGGGTGATCACGGTCCAGTGCTAAATGAATGGGAGTCTATGGAGCTAGACGGCTAAATGAATGGGAGTCTATGGAGCTAGACGGCTAAATGAATGGGAGTCTATGGAGCTAGACGGCTAAACGAATGGGAGTCTATGGAGCTAGACGGCTAAATGAATGGGACCCTATGGAGCTAGACGGGTAAATGAATGGGAGTCTATGGAGCTAGACGGCTAAACGAATGGGAGTCTATGGAGCTAGACGGCTAAATGAATGGGAGTCTATGGAGCTAGACGGCTAAATGAATGGGACCCTATGGAGCTAGACGGCTAAATGAATGGGAGTCTATGGAGCTAGACGGCTAAATGAATGGGAGTCTATGGAGCTAGACGGCTAAATGAATGGGAGTCTATGGAGCTAGACGGCTAAATGAATGGGAGTCTATGGAGCTAGACGGCTAAATGAATGGGAGTCTATGGAGCTAGACGGCTAAATTTGTCTCTTTCGCCTGATTGTCGTTGAGAAATCTCAGATTTGATTGTAGTTTTTGCAAGTTCAACATGGATTATAGGTCAAAAGTTGAATGAACGAGTACTTATGCCCTTTCGATTTGTTACAGGTTGAGTCGTTGTTGCCCATACAACGCTAGCATTCTGCTAGTGAATGCTGATTGGTCAGTGAAGGACTGATTACGATCGGAGATCCCGCTTGACGGCATCCGAAGCGGAGCCAGAATGTCAGAGTGAATATTTCGGCGTGGTCGTTAAAACATCATCCAACCTCTTTCTAGCATGTGTGTTGACAGGGAGAGTCTGACCTGTCAGCTGTGTTGTCGATGCCCCGAGAGAGAACAGGAAGTGACTCAGAGCTCGCCGTAAAGCAGTATCTCTGGCCGTATATGTGTATGACGTCATTGACATTTTAAAAGGCTTTTTAGAACAAAAAAGCGACTTTTAACACCCAGCAGTATGTATTTTCTCAGCCTCTCCTTTCGAATACAACATTCAAATTACTAGACAAAACATGATATCCTGAGAAAAGTGGGTTTTTAGGGGTACAGCTCCATAGAGTCCCATTCATTCTGCACTCGCCTGTGAGCGCCATCTAGTGGAACTCAGAACCAGGAAGTAACGAGGGAGTGGAACTTCTTCCTGTATTAGAAATTCTTTGACGTACAGGCAACAGAAGCATCGCTGCATGTGTCGCTAGTTAACTTTACACTTGGCAGAAGGTAACGTTTTCCTACCGTTAGCTAGCAGCTGGATTTTTGTCGTTTAACAGCAATTTACTGGTGAAGTTATTGTTATAAGTTATTGTCATTACATTATAAATAAATCATTTCATTTTGACCATATGGCCTTAGCAATAAACAAGTCGTTTTCTGCTTTTCTTTTTCTAACTTTTTTCGGTTCAGGCACCGTTTTAAAAGTATCACTTTAGTACCGGCATCAGAAAAAAACCAAAGGATACCCAACCCTATGTACTGGTGGCCGAGCTGAGAATAGAAATGCTGGCTGTGCAATGTCTCCACAATGAGAGACAGATATAGGGCTAAAATGTGAATAAAACCAAACAGAATAGAAATAACACTTTAGGTACTTATATGTAGAGAGGGAGAAAGAATAAGCCTTGGGCTGCTCAGTATTTTATCATGTATACAAATGGTTTCCCAACAAATACCAAATGTCAGAAGCCCTTAAAGTAGACAGAAGCCAGAGGCAGCATTAGTGTCTTGTATGTCAGCTTCCTGGACGATCGCCCTCGGTCTGCCCTATGCTTCAGCTAACGCCAACCCACAGACAGAAGGAAGAGATCCGCCTGCAGGGACATGCAACCAGACAGTAATGGTTAGATTCACCTACAAACATAAAATCCATACCCTGTGGGTGAGACTGCACAGACTTGAGATCGTACCTCAGTGGTCACAACATGTGGGCTAAATTCATTGTGAATGCATCTTTCATTTTATGACCAATGTTGCTTTCATGTAATCCTGAGGAGTGTTGCTGTGATGATCCACACTGTAGTCAGTCCCTCCAGAAAAACACAGAGTTTTTTTTGTGATTGTTGCGGGCAAAAATCCTTGATTATGCGGCACGTTTTCTTAAAAAATGCGATGGAATATGCGCGATATTTATGCAGTTTTATGCGATGAAGTTGCGGGAACTTGCAAAAACTGCGGTTTGATGAAAAAGAGAAACAAAGTGATTCCCCCAACACCGTGTTCTCACTAAGAGAAATTACGTCACTTCATAACGTTCCCATGGCAACAGGGGGAAAATGGCTGCTCTTGTGTGAAGTAAATGCAACATTTTTCAACTTTCTGCTGAGATATGTGACTTTTTTGCAACAAAAATGCGGGGAAATCATGCAAGCCCCGCATATTTTGTGCGGAAATCGCCAATTTATGCGGTGAAAGTGCGGCGTATTTGAAAAAATGCGGCCTCCGCATAAATGAGCTGATTATACATTGAATTATGTGACCGCATAATCACGTTTTTCTGGAGGGACTGTGTAGTTAAAATACAGTGTACACACGCGGTAGAATGTTTTTAAGGAGAAAGTAGGCCTATCAACAAGATGAAATTATCGAAATTATCGTCATGGAAAAATACGTCGATAACAGCTTCAGAATTTCGATGTCGATAAACTTTCCATTCATCGTCCAGCCCTACAGTAATGTCTCTCTGTATATGCCTCCCTCCCTCTGTCAGGATCAGTATAGTTACAGCCCAGAGGCAAGGTCAATACATCAACACCAGTGACCAGTGATCTCCGCACTCGCTGTCCAGCAGCTGACCCACATTTGGCGACTAGGACTGAGCCTCCGTCACATGCTTTTGTTACACTAATGCCTTTTTCACATAAATCCATGTATGACCAATAACAGCAGCCTGATGGCTATCTGTGAATATTCACAACAACTGCGCAGCAACCACCAGGGTTTTCCTGGGATGTTCATGAAGGTCAATATGGTGCAAAATGTGAGAGCTTGTAGAATACGTTGTTGTCTGATGTTAAAATGTGTACATGTAGATTGATATTTACATGAACACAATGACAGCTGCAAACTTGTAATGCAACATTTACTCATATTCATTTTTCTTTTACTCTGGTACATTTTCCATCACAACCTCTCGAATCTGTCACTGCAACTTCACATTTGAGCTCTCTCGCATTACGAAGTGGCGAATCTGCGCGCCTCGACTTTCTGCAGCACATCTTGTGATACCTTTGGTGCAAAACTAATTAGTACCTGTGGACTCAGGCTGGGGAGCTCTGAGCCAACAGAACGGGGGAAGCAGGAACTCTGTCCGGCTTATTTATGTAGCATGGAAGCTTGGTGGAATAGCAAGCTAGCGTTAGCTAGCTAACCAGCCAGCCGGCTTCTAAATATATACCATTAAATGATCTCAAATTAAGCGTTAGTTCATGCAGGACACTGAAGTCATATGCCCGTTAATTGAATCATCATTCCTGTCAGACACTCACCAATCACAGCCATTCTCACGAGGTGGTCCATGTATTTATTATTATTTATTTTTATACTTTTTTTTAATGGCGGTCCATTTAAATGTGACTCCCTCCTCACTGATCCCTGCTACACTGACACTGCTTCACTTACTGCTGCCGATGGCAACGCTTTGCCCCCCCCCAGCCTCCCACCTTTCTAGTTCAGAGTCCTAACCTGACTCAAAGTTTAAAGCCTCCTATCTCGTACCCGGCGCAGCGCGCCGCAGAGCCCGACCCAAGTGTCTCTGCTAGTTTAAGACCGACGCAGTTGTCAGTTTCCCGTCCAGCGCCCACATCGTTTAAATAGCAAATGCACCTGCACCCATCTGTGGCCCATGGGCTGGTCTTACAGGGAGGTGTGTTCAGGTGCATTCTGGGCGTATTGCTATCTTGAGGCAGCAGGAAGTGATGGCACCATTGACCAACAAAAACCTGGTCTAAAGTCAATAACGCAGCATTTCATTGTTATTTTAACAGCACATTAGTAAAATGCTCCGAGGCTCGTGCACAGCACGTGCACACTATGCTTGTTACACACACAGGGACGCACAGCAGCGCACACACACATGCAGAAGATTACTAATAAACATATTAGGGTGTAAATCCTCCATCATAACAGCAATGCTCCAAGGTCCAAACGCGCCTGGCTTTTAAAGGGAATGGGAGACGACTCTCTGATTGGTTGATTGCATGTTACGCCCAGAACACACCTCTGATTAGTGAAGACACTAAGTACAACAGACCCTTTTTTCCGCTGTCAAACTAGCAAAAGTGAATTTGGACACGCCCTAAACGCACCTGCGCCAGGCGCTTCACGCTGTGCGCTTATATCCTTAAAATAGGGCCCTATGATGGTTTTCAACGTCTTTCTTTTGGCTCACTCTTGTATACAGGGGCTCTCTGCATGGCGCTCCCGGTCTCAGCTTGGCATGCTGCTCGGCTGGTATCAAGAGCAGCAGAGCCATCAGCGCCAAGCATAACTGTATTTCCATTTGTTGCAATAAATAGTTAAATCTGTGACGAGAGTTTTTCCTGAACACTTTTTAACAGTCAAAGTGAAACACAGGATCGGCAGATGTTGCCTGTGTCGGGTGAATCTAACACCTGTTAACAGACAACCTCAGCAAGTGGGACTGTTGATAGTTTGAGGAGAACAAAGTGACTTTGGTTGGCTTGACCTGTAAGCCTCCAGTGTGTTAAATATTCAGCATGTGAAGTGCTGAGGTTGGCAACAACACAGCAGAGTTTTGCCCTTGTGCATAATGGAGCAGATGGCCCCAGCTCAATGAAATAAAAAGATGTTGTCAGACACTTAGGATATTAATCTGAGTCTGTCAGTGGCAAAACAAGCACTTTGTGAAGGTAAATACAGGCTGGACAATTACCCTATTAACTCATATAGTACCTTGTTTCACTGCTGCGATCTCACTTAATACTGGACCAATGTCAAAGATTGTAGTTCCCATCAGACACAAAAACATAGGAAAATAGGGTCCAGGTTGAACAAAACTGTAGTTACCCTTTAAGTACTAACAATACAAGTATAAATGAATGATGCAGAAAAGCCCCTGGGTGACTTCAGTCTAAAACAAACACACAGGCTGAGGTGTCTGAATGTAACCTCTGGATAACAAGCAGTGCCACTGCAAGGATAGCAAGCTAATGATATCAGCAGCTAAAGGCCAACGCACTCACACATACACAGAGAGGGCGTGGACAAAATACCAGTAACACCATGCAATAACACAGTCAATATATACCAATATGGTGGAGATCATGGGTTTCCTTGTTTGTTAGGTAAGTGTCTTCCAGTGTTATTGGGGATTCAATTACCGTATGACATATCTTTTGTTAAAGTAGTTTTCCTCTCGCCACTCTGTATATCTGTATATTTTTCCGTCACATTATTCCACGTAACATACATCAGTAACAGCTGTAAATCCAAACGGCAAAGGCAGAGCCATTCATTTCAGACACTAGGCATAATGGCTGTTTTACAGTAGCCGCATCCCAGCTTGCGCGTGCAAATGTGACGTCATGGGAGCGCCGTAACTGTTTATACTCGCGCTGGTGGTCGCGACATTAGTTGCAGTTTTCTCCTGAACAGAGGTGGCGCTAATGAGGGAATACTACCTACGTTGGTCTTTCTACAGACTAGAAGAAGAAAAAGAAAAAGGTAAACAAGGTCAGAACTGGCAGCAGCGTTGACGTCAATGCTTTGATTTGATTGGATGAGCTACTTGGTGGGATCAAGTCTTTCATTCACCATAAAATAACTCATCTTAACCCAGTAAGTTTAACAGAGAGACCTGCAGTCACTCAGAGTCCTGGCATCACGTTGTCCAGGAGCTCGTTCACGCTTCCTGTTTCCGGTTTGTCGCATGCCGCTATAAATCCGGGCGCGCTGGCAAAATCTACATCATGTTAACGTCACGATGGAACGCACCAGCTTGGCTGCGGCTACTGTAAAATGGCTTCAAGTTTCCAGGAGGGAGGTGAAGTCTATCCACCCACAGCCTGTCCTCATTTAACCATACAGTACGTACATCTCCAGCCTGACGTCGTCATACTCCGATTCTACTCAGAATATGAGTCTGATTGGATAGACCTACAACCAATCAGAGCGCCCCGTCTTCTTAGCGACCATCGGGGCCAGCTGATAAATTAAACTTTTGTTGAATCCCGTAGGAAGGACGGCAAAAACATCTTTCCGATCAACAAATGCCTTGATCGCGGTTGTCTGTGCGCTGTCGATATCTTCTACAGCAGACGCGATGGCGGAATCTACACATCTCAATTCTACAGCGGCAGCCATCTTTGTTGTAAACAAATTCAACTCAAGCGCTCTTTGGTGACGTGGTTGATTACGTTACTGTTGATCACCTGTCCATCATCGTATAAAGCCCGCCCCCTGACAATCTGATTGGTCCGAACAGCTCTGGTTCGAGTTTAGTTGCTTCACAACGGATCAAGTCCAGACCTCACATACGTCTCATTTTAGGAAAGTTACACTTGAGGTAGAGAAGAAAGGAAAGGAAAAGTTTGTAGTTTAGACTCTGCCACTTGTTGTTTAAAATAGCAGCAGCAGAATAGACAGCTAATCAACAGCCTGTTTGCTACTTTGTTTTGCGTAGTGAGTGTGGTTTCAAGCAGAGGGAAAGACTATTAATAAATGCATTCAGAATGACATCACCTCAATAACTCAGTCACTCAGTTTTTACAGTATTTGGCGCGTGGCAGGTGGTAATTGCAGACTTCTCACTCTGCACAACGGTTGATATAAGTGATCTAAATATGCATGCTGTGGCTACACTTTGTATAGTATTTATAACAAAAATAAAGAGATAGCTGCTTTCTAGTTAACATTTTCAAAGCCTATCATACCACAGACTACGCAACAGTGGTTCTCAAACTTTTTTCAATAATGTTCCCCATTTGAATTGTGTTTTTAAGCCAAGTACCCCCTGACCAGCGATAGAGTGACTAAACAACAGACATGTAACGGAAAAACATTTGAATGCTGATGAAAAAAAGTCGGTAGATAGAAGTAAGGCAAGAATAAGTGGAAAATAGTAATAAAAACTTAGAAAACGGCGACAAAAACACACAGTAGAAAGCAGGGGTCTTCAACGTTTTCAGGCCAGGGACCCCCCACAGCATATATATTGTAAACAATTGAGTTGCATATTAAACTGGGCCGTGAATGAAAGGATGAAAATAAATGGTTATTATTTATACATCATGTTTTAACGTTAAACATTCATTCGGAAGGCACAGTGGATCCTTAAGCTTAACTGCTGTGTTGTGGCTACCTGTCCTATAGTGAGCTTATCTTCGACGTGTAAATAATTAAGTATAAACTTTAAAAAAAATAATTGTTTACATAATTTGGCAGCCCCCCTGCAGTAACTCTGAGGACCCCCTAGGGGTCACGGACCCCCTGTTGAAGATCTCTGGTAGAAAGAAGCAAGACAAACGTCGAAAAAAGTGACAAAAACCTTGAAAAAGGCGGAATGTCGCTTGTATTTATTTTTTCTATCACAGAAATTTCAAACGTGGTCCGTTGTTCTAAAATGTGTCTGAAATCTATCGGAGGGTCAGTAGATACATAGTTTATTGAAATTTATTGAAAAGATTTCTGGTACAGGATATACAATCCTCTATCCCAGACTCTAAAAAGAAAAACAAATAAATATATATATATATATATATATATATATATATATATATATATATATATATATATATATATATATATATATATATATATATATATATATATATATACACATTTTAACATTTTATAAAACACATAGTCACAATTGAAGTTTTATAACAATTCATAAATAAATGACATAAAATTAATTACAGAAATTACTGGCAAGCTTTATAATTATACCTTACACCTTTTGACAGGCCAGATGCATCCAGCCTGTTCCTAAAGGTATTGATAGAAGGGGAATGCACAACTTCTTCAGGAAGGTCGTTCCATGATTTTACCGCACGGAGTGTAAAAAAGTTCTTTCTCTTTTCAGACCGGCATGTTTTCGGGTAAAGTTTTAAAGAATTCCCTCGTGTCTCGTACCTGTTGTTCCAAAACTGAAAGACAGACTCAACTGTTACATCATATATTCCCTGTACAAGCTTATACACCTGAATCACATCTCCTCTGTATCTCCTGTATGTGAGAGTCGGTAAACTTAATTTCCTCAGTCTCTCTTCATAAGACATGTTTTTCATTCCTGGAATTAATTTAGTAGCTCTTCTCTGGATCCTTTCAATTTTTTCTACATATTTTAATTTATATGGACACCAGACGGAGCATGTTCTAGGTGAGACCTTACCAGGGATTTATACAAAGGTAAAAATATATTCTTGCCTAAATTTTGAAACGTTCTTTTTATTATTGCAATCATAGATGTAGCTTTTTTAATTTTTTCAGAAATGTGTGTGTGGAAGTCAAGTGAACCATCCACCACAACACCTATGTCCCTCTCCTCTTGTACTGGATTAACTACTACATCCCCAACTACATCATTGGCTACAGTATCATTTTTTTCCCCAATATGTAAATGTTCACACTTTTCAGGATTCATCTTTAATAGCCACTGACTGCACCATTTGCCCATACTATGTAGATCTTCTTGAAGATGGGCTCGGTCTATGTCACTTGTTATTATTCTGAAAATTTTAGTATCATCCGCAAAAAGGTAAACATCAGACTGTATCATATCTGGCAGGTTGTTTATATATATATTACAAAGAGAACAGGGCCCAAGACTGATCCCTGTGGGACCCCAGATGTCACAGGCTTCCAGTCTGAGGCGGCACCATTCACTACCACATGTTGTTTACGTTTGTACAAAAAGTCCTGTATCCAATAAATAACTCTGTTGTCTAAACAATAAGATTTCAACTTTGATATCAGTCTTTTATGAGGAACAGTGTAACAGATATACACAGTCAACTGTCTGTCCTCTATCCAAGGCTTGTGACCATTTGTCAAGAACTTTGATTAACTGAAGAGAAGTTGACCGCCCGGATATGAAGCCATATTGTTTACTACTAAATAAATTATTACTTTTCATATGATTCACTATATATGTCCTTATAAGTTTTTCCATTGTCTTGCAAACAACTGACGTCAAACTAACCGGTCGATAATTTCCAGCTAGAGATTTATTTCCTTTTTTAAAAATTGCACTAATTTGAGCCTCTTTCCAGTCATTTGGTAAAACTGAATCCTCTAATGATTTGTTAAATAGTACAGTTAGCGGTTCAGCAATCTCAATCGGCAGTTCCTTCAAAATCCTCGGATGTATCAAGTCCGGTCCAGGAGATTTATATACATTAATTTTCTGTAAAAGCCGTTTTGTATCTTCTACTGTTATTTCAAATTTTTCTGTTTGCTGAACTTCTAACTTTGGTACTTCGGGTATCTGCCCATCAGGCTCTTCAACAAAAACACTGCACAAGTATTCTGACACTATATCTGCCTTTTCTATATCTTTCTCTGTTTTTAAAGAATTAGTATTAGTTTGATTGCAATATAGATCACCCACTGCTGTTTTTATTTTTGTCCTTTTATTTATGTAGTTCCATATAACTTTTGGTTTATGTTTAGATTGCTTGGCTAATTGCTCTTCATAATTTCGCTTTAAATTTCACGTTCTCATCCTCACGATGTTATGGACTTCCCGATAAGCTTGCTGTATTTCTGGTTTTTTACTTCGTACTGCTTTCCTTCCAAGATTATTTTTCTCTTTGATTTTTGTTTTTGTAATGTCATCTAATGGAAAAGAGTATTTTTTTATATTATTATGGGACCTCATTTTAAAAAGAGGTACAAACTTATCCTCTAATTCCTTCAACTTAGACTTTATTATTACCCATTTTTTATTAACATCATATGTGGATAGATGTGATATCCAATCAAAATTCTCTATTTCCCTATGTGCTTCATCATAATTGGCCTTATTGTAATTCCTTCTCATGGATACGTTATTTAACATTTGTGTATAACAAATTACCTTAAACAACAGGACACAATGATCACTTTTGCCTAAAGGGCTTAGATATTGAACATCATCTATCATATATTCGTCATTTGTTATAATAAGATCCAATTCGTGTGGTGTATCACCACCTCGCCACCTTGTTGGCTCTAAAACATGTTGGAACAACCATATGTTTTGAATACAATCCAGGAACTTGTTGTCTAATGCTGTGGGATTATTTCCCTTCACTTCTAATAATCTCCAGTCTATATTTGGCATATTAAAATCCCCCATAATTAATTTGTGTGAATGTTTTATAGTCAACACTTCTTCTAATAAAGCCAAAAGATTATCATTATTACTCTCTGTTCCACTATCTGACCTGTAAATTAATCCGGCAATCAAAATCTCATTATTGCTACATTTAATCTTAACAAAAATACTTTCTTGAAATTCTGAAAGTTACCATTTCTTGTGCTCCTAAAGTTTTGTGTAAATAAAGCAGTATGCCTCTACCTATATCATTCTCTATATTTCTAGAAAACATGTTATAATCCTCTATATCATCCAAGTTAAATTCCGTTGGGATCATCTGTTGTTTATGACTTTATGATTTAACTTCTGTGATCCCTATTATATGAATAAGCGGGAGTAGTCTCAGACGAACAGCAAATTCAGGCAGTTTGTTATGAAGTTGATCCACATTGGTGTATAAACATAAGATGTTGGGCGGAGATTTACATTCCTGTGCTACTTTAACAGGGATGTCTTAGGGATTCTCACCACTCTCCTTGCCCAGGGAGGTCCACGGACTCTGAAGGTGTATTCTCCCGATGACCTCCGCTGCTTTTCCTTTGCTTCTTTGTATAGCTCCTTTTCCTTTTCTCTCTCAGTCTTTGTCAGATCATTTGCTAGTCTCACGTTTCTGTGCTCATCCGTTTGGTGCAGCGCAGAGATCTTCCTGAACAAGCTGATCTTTAGCTCCATACTTTGCAGAGTAACCAGAACCGGTCTCCCCAGTCTCACCGACTTCGGCCCAACTCAGCGTAAGCTACCTTTTTTCTGATGTTCGTTTAGCTGCTCTTGTATGATTTCGACCACCCTCTTCTCATCACATTTTTTCTCCAACTTAATTTCCATCTCCTTCATTCGTTGCTCAAATTTTTGGATTACAATTTGTCACTTTCTTTCAATCATCTGCTCCATCGCGATTTTCTTTTCCACACCTTCCTCGCAGTATGGGCAAAACCACATTATACCTGTGTTTAGCTTCTGCAGTATGACATACTCCACTTCGTCTTTTTTTAGACATTCAATGCAGTAATCCTTCTTACAGCGCTTACACATTAAGATTTTAGCTTCCAAGCTTCCCTCAGGAGTATGGCATAATTGACAAACTTTTTCTTTGTCTGCTCGCGGCCTGCTGTCTGCCGCTTGCACCTTGCTGCCATCCGCCATCTTTTTTTTTTTTTATGTAGCAGCTACGTTATTAAACTAATGTTAGTGATCAGATGCAGCCTTGTGTGGTTGCTATATAAACTTATAACGTTAGCTACAGTTGCTTCGCCGTAGTTCTAAACATTAGCTACAGTGTTTTAAAAATGGACGAATTCATTGTTAATTTTAACATTATAAAATAAAACCACACACACACACACACACACACACACACACACACACACACACACACACACACACACACACACACACACACACACACACACACACACACACACACACACACACACACACAAGGCTGCCGTCTTAAATCGTTTAGCTAGCTAGCTAGCTAAACGATTTAAGACGGCAGCCTTGTGTGGTTGCTATAGAAACTACTTAGCTACAGCTGAGCTAGCTAACGTCATTCACCATATTCTAAAGGGATAGGAGGGAGATCAACTCAAACAGCGTTTACATTTAATAAGCATGCAATACGAATAAGAAAAAGCATAATTATTAAAGTATTTGAATTGTTTTATTATGCTGGCAAGCAAGAAGTAGAATAAACGGGATAATCACCTCAAGGCAGGGCAATAAACAGTTTGATATGCCGTCCACCAGCCGGGCATATCAAACTGTTTATTGCCCTGCCTTGAGGTGATTATCCCTTACTTGTATGACCACAGAAGTAACACAGGCAGTACACATTGTGCCAGCAAGTAGCTGCTTAGACAACAAGATCCCATGCAGATATTTGTAAAATCAGGACTCAAATAAACAGCTGATAGTGAGATAACAGGTGATTTTGATAGCTATCCCTTCATTATCTCCAGTTGTGAGTCGGACTGCTTTAAGGAAAATGTTGCCGTTTCATGTAATCAAATTACATACATCAAGGCAAAAAACATCCACACGTACATCCCACCCACCCACGCCCTACTGACCGGCCTAATGACCCTAATAACCAGACTGATCTCATGAAATGGCATATGCGGGAAACGCCAATTCATATGCCATTATTGCCGTGTTATCAAGACGCATACTCACTTTGTAGCGTGTATTTCAACGCCGTTTGTGTTCCACTGACTAATGCGTGTGAATTTACGCCGTAGCGAGTAGTATGAAACGGGCGTAAGGCCACGTGGTAGGTCAGGGTGGCGGTTGGGTAAAACACAGGACTTTCACCCAGAAGAACGAGGATCGTTCGATTTTTTTTGTTTTTACTAAAATCTGCCCCGATGTTCTTTCCCTAAACCCAACCATTCATCTTTTCCGTATTTTACTCGCATGTGACGTTTTTCTCGCGATAACACGCAACGTTGTTTACATCCGCTGTATACAGCGTAGACATACACGCGGATAGCTCAAAATGCGTACAGACAACACGCCACTTGGCTTTAGGAAAGTAGCGTGTATGTTTACGCCGTCATGTCACGTTGTAATAACCTAGTAACGTGTGTGTAGTGATATAACAGAAAAAAACAAGCAACTGTTAGGAATCTTTACTTGATATACATGTTAAAACAATTCATCAACAACCAACTATTCGTATTCATAGATCAGAAATCCACTTTTTAAATCAACGTTGTCAGTACTTGTGATAAAACACCAAGTGATCATGAACAAAATTCAAGTCAAGATGACATAACACTCATACAACGGGACAAAATAAATAAAATGTATACTCCACACGGGGCAGGGCTTCCCCCACCAGGCCTCAGGGAATTATGTCGTAATGTGTTTTTAAGACATTCATTATTACCGTCGCAACTTTTTGTTTTTCTGGGTCCAAATTTTTAATTAAAACCGTAATACACTTGTTGCTTTTTCGAAGTTTTTGTCACTTTTCCCTATTTCTTCATCACTTTTTGTGATGTCGATTTTTTTCTGCGCTTTGACATTTTTGTTGTTTTTTTCCGACTTTTATGTCACTTTTTTTTCAACGTTCTTTAATCAATTTTCTAAAACACCCAAATCCAATGAAAAGAAATGAACTGATCATTTATTTTACATGTGAAGAGCGTCGTACGGATTGAAAATGGGTCAGATGTGACCCGAGGACAACAGGCGGGTTAACCTACAGTTACAGCGTGGAAACTAGTGCTGGGCGGTATACCGGTTCATACCGAAAACCAGTGTATATTTTCGTCACGATGTTCATTTTTAATATACCGCCATACCGGTGTGTTTAATAACAACGTCCGCAACGAACGTTACGTTTTAGACGGACCCTTTAAAATGCTGCACTTCTAAGCAGCGACGGTAAACAGCAGCGCACCAGAGGGACGTCACACGGAAGATGGATGCTGCAGAAGTAACGACACAGACGAACTTGTGCCAAAAAAAAGGAGCCGCCGGGTCTGTTGTTTGGAGGTTTTTTGGTTTCCAAAAATCCGACGTTGACCAAACAACCGTTTTACGCAAGTGCTGTCGGGCTAAAATAGTCGCGAAAGGCGGCAACACGAGCAATTTGCTCCACCACCTCGGCTGCAAACACGTCTTGGAGTATCAAGAATGTATGAAATTAAAGTCAGCAGGCTCAGTGCCCTCCACATCAGCAGGTAACACGGGGAAAGCAAAAGAAAAGTCGAGCCAAATGTCACTTAAAGACGCGTTTGCTAGAGGGACTCGCTATGACAGAAAAAGCAGATTACAAACTCCATCACCAACCACCGAGCTAAAGACACGGTCCCGCTTAATACAGTGGTGAGGAATGAGTCAATTAAGTCAATTTACTGCAGTAATTCCTCTCTCAACGAGTAGAAAATGCATTGAACATCGGAATATGCATGAACAAAAGAAACGTCAAAAACCGGAAAACTGGGATAATTTTGACAAAAAACGTGATATGAATTTTTGGTCATACCGCCCAGCACTAGTGGAAACGTAGACGTAGTTGTACATTAGCTTTCAGCGCCGACTTAATGTCGGGCCCTGTGGAATCTTAGAGCTTTTTAAAAGTCCATCCATGATTCTGTCACCATAGAAACGACTGGGCTCTAAATGAATGCTGCTGCCATCTTTTTCTTGGGGAGGAACAATTTATGTAGGAGAGATATTAATTTAAGTAAAAGAAAACCCAGAACTCAGGAGGCAGGTGACAATTCAAAAAGTAATAAAGTACAATATCAGAATATCAGTCCCTCCAGAAAAACGCAGTTTTTTTGTGATTGTTGGGGGCAAAAATCCTTGATTATGCGGCACGTTTTCTTAAAAAATGCGATGGAATATGCGGGATATTTATGCAGTTTTATGCGATGAAATTGCATGAACTTGCGGTTTGATGAAAAAGAGAAAAAAAAAGTGATTCCCCCAACACGGTGAAATTACATCACTTTATAACGTTCCCATGGCAACAGGGGGAAATGGCTGCTCTTGTGTGAAGTAAACGCAACATTTTTCATCTTTCTGCTGAGATATATGTGACTTTTTTGCAACGAACATGCGGGGATTATGAAATCATGTAAGCCCCGCATATTTTGTGCGGAAATCGGCAATTTATGCGGCGAAAGTGCGGCGTATTTGAAAAAAAATGCGGACTTTGGTTGATTATGCATTGAATTGTGCGATCGCATAATCGCGTTTTTCTGCAGAGAGTGGAATATAATGTAGGCTTTTAGATTAGGGACCTGGGCCCGGATCCGAGTACACTTGACCCCAAAGTCCAGTTGGTTTAAACACTGCGCACCATACCCGAGAGTTGGTCGATCCGAAAAACAAAACAAAAGTAAACTACGGTGAGAAGTTTTTAACCGGTTATAAATCTGTCTCAATTCATTCCTAATGCCTCGATATCAGCAGCGACTACTCCTCTCAATGTGTTTGCGCTTGTACATTTTCCTTTGATTCAGACTGAAACCGAATCCCTGATCTGTGATTGGCCCTCGTCGGAAAAAAAAAAAAGACACTTGCCACTGGGCTAAACAACTTTTGTGGGGGAAACCCTGCAGGGTCATCGAAGTGAAAATGAACGTGAAAGTCAGTCTGAAGTACTGACTGAAGTTCTGGCCAGTCTCTGTGTCTTTCAGCCGCAGGTCAGGGCTGTATATCGGTGATCTTCCTCTTGCGGTAGTTGAGAACCAGACTGGAGGCGGTGAGTTGGGAGGCCTGGCCCTTCTCCCAGCTCTGGAAGCTGTTGAGGCCGCTCTGCCCCGACGTGAACAGAGCCTTCTCCAGGCAGTCCAGACGCTCCACCAGCGCAGACGTGTCCTCGTTGTAGGCGTTCTGGGAGGAGTCCATGTTCCGTCTGAAGCGACCGATGAACGTCTGGACGATGACGACGTGGACAGTTTGCCACCCGGCGCATCAGAAGACAAAAGACAGCACATATATGGGGTTAGGATAGGGCATCGAGAACCGCTTCCAACTGGGAATGCTTTCAAAAATTCAACACAAGAGGGTGACAATTTTTCGGTATTCCCTACGGTACGGGAGTCAATTTCACTGTTGGTGACGTGGTAGGGACGGAATAGAGCATAGAAATCAACGGGAGCGGAGATTACATTAAAAAATGACGCTGCAATGCGGTGAGTGCGCCCAAAGATTGCGAGGCATTCCTACCTAGGCTACTTAGTATGCGGACGGCGGCGATTCTTCTAACCTACTAAATGTGTGTTTTGAGTACACGGTTCGATTCTTACTTCTTTTTTTAAGCACAGGTTGCTATGCTACTCTTAGACTAGACTTGTATGTAATATACTATCTGACCTTTGTTCACAATGTACCACATTACATTGTCAAATTTAAATCATTTATTAACAACTAGGGCTGCTTTTTTACCGCACGATTAACGCATAGAGAGAGCAACGGGATCTGTTAGTCCACTTCTTTAACTGTCTATGGCCACGCCATGTCCCGCCCTACGAAGCAGCTGATTGGTTGGGGTTAGGCATTTCACCTCGAGTGGTTAGGATAGCAGATTGGTCAGGGACCTGAACCAATGGGGTTACGTTACCTCGGACGCCTGGCCAATAGTAGTGACTGAAGGGCGGGTCTTGTAATTTTGCAGACCGGAAACAAAACAGACACAAGCCGCGGACGGTTTGGGCCGTTAATATACTGTTTTTGGTTTGGGCTTGCGAGCCGCGTATAGCTAATAGGCTCGTGACGGCTATTAGCTTCGGAGCGAGTAGTGACTCTAGAGTCATAGTGAGAGAAACAAAGCGTCTCCTCTGTTCTTTCTGACCACGGTGGGAAACCTGGAGCAGGAGAAGTTAACCCTCTCCTTGATTTTACGTTGTTTATGGAGAAGGACAACCAGGAAATGAATCGGGGGGGAAACCATAGTAGCTATGACGAGGACCAACGCTCGCCTCTGTCATGAGGCAGTACTATCTGCAATGGAAAATGGAGCTAACAGCGTTACATTATGTGACAGATTATTAGCTCCAAGTGTGAATGTTAGTGTGAAACTGAACATAACGTATATGACAATGTTGTTTTCAATAAAAAAAAACATTGTCACAAAGCAGCCGATCCACTTTTCCATGTTGATAAGAGAATTAAAATGAGAAAATATAATGGGACAAAAAGAAATAAAGGGACATTTAGAATAGATAAAAATGTGCGATTAATTGCGAGTTAACTATGACATTAATGCGATTGATCGCGATTAAATATTTTAATGGTTTGACAGCACTATTAACAACATAATGTAACAACAACAACATATCTTCAGTCAATTGGAAACTTGACAATTTGTCAACAAAGTAAAAAGAAAAACAAAGTTTACCGACAATCCTGAGGGCCGACGCTTCGCAGCACACAGAGTTTGGTGTTAAAGCCCCCAACGTGCAGCTCTACACATTAACGCAAGCACTGACAACATTCTACACACATGCTATGGAGTCCGTTCACTCGTTTTGACTGATAATATGGCTGCGGCTGGAAACAACAAGAGCTACGGTGAGTTGTTAAAACCTTTCTTTTTAGTAAACTCTGGGTCCACAAACAATGTTGTCAATGCTGAGTTAATGTGTAGAGCTCCTGGAGACACTCGGAGCAAAGTCTCATGTTGTGTCGAGTCTTCTTAGTGGTTAAAAATAGATATTTTGAGGCTAGCATAAAAGTGCCCCTAGCTCTCCCATTCAAAAGGTCATTTGACCCAAAAACTAGAATACGGTGAATCTTAAAAGTGGCGCTTCCGTCCTAAATCTGCTTTTAAAACTAAAGACTTTGACTCACGTACATTCACAAAAAGACCCTAGGATGCATTTTGGCGAGAGTTACACTTTAAGGAAACGTGGCTGATATCCAATATCATACATTTCCTTATCAAGTCCATGTGGTTAAAACAATCAGAGCGTCAGTTTTGCCACTTAAAATATGTGAAAACCTGCAGGAGTTTTTCCTTCATAGACATTTTTGGCGTCACCCCCCCCCCCCAAAGAGGTTTCAAAATCAGTGCCAAAATGATGAAGACTTGAGGAAACAATAGCAATTAAAATCCTCTCCGACTGCGTTTAATAGCAATTTACCAAACAACTGTTGAAAAGCAGAGCATGAACTTGAATAGGAACGCTCATCTCAGTTTTACCGCCCAGAGTCTGGCCGTGTCGGACTCTAACGGTTAGTATATGGATGTTATTTTTTTTTTTAGACAGTTTGGTTGACTGGGGTTTTATTTACTCAAGCATAATCAACATTTTTAATCATCAAATTGTCAGAAGTAACAGGCAAATATATGTAGATTTCTGTCAAGTAAGGTAACACAGACTCATTGCCTTTACAGTACGTAAACCGATCATGCCTACTGACGTGCGTAGTTGAGTCAGGGTGTGTAAGGCTACGGAGAAGTCTTACAGTGTGCAACAACTGAATGAGATTAGAGATAATCTGCCTGGTAACAGCTGACAACCAGTAGCCTGTCATGTTTCCTGATCTGATTGCACCCCCTAGTTGTAATGTAGTAAATAACACTGGCTGCGTTTGTTTGTGTCTGTTGGTCTGTGACATTTTGTAGCAAAGCATCTGGGCTGTTGAACAAAGTTCAATACCTCAGGAGTAAATCTCATCAGCTTCAGTGAGCCAATCAGCACGCAGCATGCTTCTACCAAGCTCTAATAATGCTTGCGATTGGCTGTGTAACGTTAAATGTTGTAGAAGCAGGCAGGAAAAACTCCCAACTCACGTAGTATTAGCTACGAGCTGAAAAATAAATAAAAAGATCAGTGCTGGCCGTACACGTACGTACGTAATCTTTGAACGATACCCAGCCCTGGGTCTTAGTCACAAATCCTAATTATCTCTCGTGTTGATGTCTGTGCATGTTGTTCACCTGCAGCAGCGTCTGTGCGATCTCGGGGTTCTCTGGGCTGTCGAAGTGCAGCATCTGGGACCCCAGGCCGTAGTAGTAGGGCCCCATCTTATGCAGATCCACCACGTTGGGGTCGGCGTTGAACACCGTCCTCCAGCCCTCTCTGTACACCTTCGGAAGCTCCACTGACAACACTCTCCTCTTCTTCTCGTACAGACCCTTGGACAGCCACAACGGAAGCTCCATCTTTGTACCCTGAGATAAAGAAGAGGGACTTCAGAGTTGGAGTAGGAAGATTTATTTATTTTATTATTATTAGGACAACGCACATTCATCAACATTTCTGTAAATGTGCCAGTGTTGGTTAGATGGATAATGTTCAACTGTAGTCCTAGTTACCCAGCATGCATGTCTTTATGGAGGGAGGAAAACTGGAGCACACGGAGAAACCCACGCAGAACATGCAAACTCCTCGGAGAAAGGCCCTGCTCGGACCGGGGATCGAACTCTGCAGCGCCTACAGGCTGTGAGGCAGCAGTGATAACCACTGAGCCACCGTGCCACCCACAGTCGTGTATTCAGTCATCATAAAAACAATAATTATATACTGTACTGAACTAATCTTCTACACCAGTAGTTCTCAAGCTGTTTTCAATAATGTACCCCCTTTGAACAGTTTTGTTTAAGCCGTGTACCCCCTAACCAGCGCGAATAATTTTTGGTAGAAAAAAAAAGTCTCTATAAAGAGGAAGAATACAGAGATGTCAGCGATAGATTTACTAAACAACTGCCTTGGACCTGGAAAACACTTAAATTGGATAATGACAGTAGAAAGAAGGAAGTAAGGCAAGAATAGGTAGAATAGGTCAAAAATAGTCAAAGAAGAAGAAGGAAGGCAACACTAGGGTGACAAAAGTGACAAAGAAAATTAAAATAAGCGACAAACTTTGAAGAAAAGTGACAAAAACTTTGAGAAAAGCGGAAAAAAGGTTGAAAAAAGAGACAAAAACGTCAAATAAATAAAAGACAGTTGAAAAAACAAAGGAAGACCTTCAAAAAAAAGGTGCCAAACTTCAAAAACAGCTACAAAAACTTTGAAAAAAGCGACAAACTCGGAGAAAAAAAGACAGTAGAAGTAACTACAGCCTTGGAACTGAAAAACATTTTGCAAAAAATGTCACGTACCCCCTGCAGTCCTCCAGAGTACCCCTAGGGGTACACGTACCCCCTGCAGTCCTCCAAAGTACTCCTAGGGGTACACGTACCTCCCGCAGTCCTCCAGAGTACCCCTAGGGGTACACGTACCCCCTGCAGTCCTCCAAAGTACCCCTAGGAGTACACGTACCCCCCGCAGTCCTCCAGAGTACCCCTAGGGGTACACGTACCCCCTGCAGTCCTCCAAAGTACTCCTAGGGGTACACGTACCTCCCGCAGTCCTCCAGAGTACTCCTAGTGGGACACGTACCCCCTGCAGTCCTCCAAAATACTCCTAGGGGGACACGTACCCCCTGCAGTCCTCCAAAGTACTCCTAGGGGTACACGTACCTCCCGCAGTCCTCCAGAGTACCCCTAGTGGGACACGTACTCCTAGTGGTACACGTACCCCCTGCAGTCCTCCAAAGTACCCCCATTTGAGAAACACTGTTCTACACCACCTATACTAAGTTTGTTTCTTATTCGGTTGCATGTTTACATAGGAAAAGGATCTTTACAC